>VZQC01004776.1:3003054-3083427 GCA_009823505.1 Rhizomys pruinosus
CCGAGCAGCTCTGCTCACAGTTCTGACTTCACAGAGCAGGCTCTCTAGAAGATGACCGAGCAGCTCTGCTCACAGTTCTGACTTCACAGAGCAGGCTTTCTAGAAGATGACCGAGCAGCTCTGCTCACAGTTCTGACTTTTCCCTTTGCTTTTGCAGCACTGTCTCCAAGCAAAGAAAAAACGTCATCAGCTGCGTCACAGTCCACGACTCCCCATACTCTGACTCCTCCAGTAACACCAGCCCCTACTCCATGCAGCAGCGCACAGGGCACAACGGCACCAACACCTTCGACACCAAGGGGGGTCTAGAAAATCACTGTACTGGCAATCCCCGGACCATCATCGTTCCCCCCCTGAAGACCCAGGCCAGTGAGGTGTTGGTGGAATGTGACAGCCTGGGGCCAGGTAACCCAGGCTCAGAGCAAGCGTGTAGCATGTCTCTACCTTTCCTGTTTTCTGCTCTTAGAAATTTAGTACTAGTAAAGTAAAACAAAAAGTGCCCAATTGTTGCAGGTTATCCTTAAAAAACACAGGATTTTTTTTGTTCAAGCAGCCACAGTCAGAGTCTGCCCAACATCATATTCTTTTTTCTTTTTTTTTTTTTTTTCTTTTTGGTCTTTTTGAGACAGGGTCTCCCTTTAGTCCCAGCTAGCCTGGAGCTCTCTATGTAGACCAGGCTGGCCTTGAACTCACAGAGATCTGCCTGCCTCTGCCTCCCAGGTGCTGGGATTAAAAGCGTGTACCACCACAACCAGCCCAAGACGGTTCTTGGCTGCCACTTGGATACTGGGATTCGAGCCTGGATCCTCTGCAAGAGCAGTCAGTGCTCTTAACCACTGAGCCATCTCTGCAGCCCACAGCTTAGTATTTCTTAAGTTGAAGATCACTGCTCTAGAAGGTCAATAATTTGAATAACTAACATTTATTGAGAGCAATACCTGCTTAATTAAAAAATATTTGTTTTTATTTTATGTGTATGAGTGTTATGCCTGCATACATATTCATGTAAGTGCACTCATGCTATACAATGCCTGTGGAGTTCAGAAGAGGGTGTTGAATTCCTGGAAACTGGAGTAGTAGACAGTTGTTTGCTGCCATGTGGGTGCTGGGAACCAAACCCTGGTCCTCTGCAAGAGCAGCTAGTGCTCTTAAGCAATGAGCCATCTCTCCATCCTCCTGTATCATGTTTTGAAGCCCTCACTAAAATGCTATGTAATAGTTGTTACTATTCTACTTTATATCAGAAAACTGATGTTTGTATATGTTAGGCCTGCAAGTCAGAAGTTTTTGCCCTGAGATTCATAGATTTGTTCATTATGCCATGGGGTGTGGGACACTAGAATGTATCTCTAAGAGACGCCAGTGCTTGCCAAAGCATCTTTGCTCATTCTTCAAAAGTCATTGTCTGGGCAAAGAGGTAGATCTCACCAAATCTCATCTGATGCCATGTCATCATTAGCATGTTTATCATCATATAGGCCTGGACCACTGTGCAGTTTATATTCTGCTTCTGCAACTCACCTGCTCTTGCATCATTTATCTTCTTTGGTCTCACCTTGGAAAACTGAAAACTGTTCCATTCACTTTCCAAATGTGCTGTGCTCTGAAATTTATTACTGTTTTTTTCTTAAGTGCTTGGGATTGAAATTCTTGGGGACAAAGAATAGAAGACTATGGTTTAGAAGTGTCAAGCTGACAGGGGATGGAGTATTAAGTTTAGCTTTAACTGTCAACTTGACCCAACCTAGAATCACCTGAGAAGACATTCTAAATGTGGGGCTGTCTAGATTGGGTTAGCTTGTGGACATGTCTGTGGGGACTGTCTTAAGTGAGTAAACTCATGTGGAAAGGCCTATCCCACTGTGGGTGGCACCATCTCTTAGGCAAGTGTTCTTGAACTGTGTAAGTGAAGAAATTGAGCTGACTGCAAGCACTCAAAGTAGCATGCATGTGTTTATTTCTCTCTTGATTGTCCATGTGATTTGATGAGCTGTTTGAAGTTCCTGCCTCGACTTCTCTACATAGTGGACTGTAACATGGAAATGTGAGTCAAATATACCCTTTCTCCTCTAACTTGCTTCTTGTCAGGGTACTTTGCAACAGCAATAGTAACAAAGCTAGATTCTCAGCAAGTATTCTACAACTGAGTTGGATCCATAGGCCTTTTTATGCCCTTGAACTTGCTCTGTCATCTACCTATGCAGGTCTTGAACTTGCAATCATCCTACCTTAGCCTCCTGATTAACTAGTATTAGAAATCTTTGACCTCACACTTGGTTCTGAAATATTTTAGACTAGTGCTATTGCTGAGAGTTGAATACCATACAAGGATTGTGAAAACCTAACTACAACAAGGACCTTGTGCTTGTTCTAGGTAAGAGTGAGTCTAGGCAGGCAATGTACAATGGATATGCAAAAGACAAAAGAAAGTGTATTTGAGTGGACACTTTCTGGTTCTCTGCAATGAAAAGGTGGCACTTAATGGAAGCTGGAGTTCTGGATGGCGAGCTCTCCAGTCTATACAGATGCAGCCTTCCTGAGCCACAGAAGCCACGAAGCTCCAGGACAGAGGGATGGATAAGTGCTACTGATATGATTTGAAAGAATAACAAGGACTACTTTGATTGGTCTTCTTACAAATAAAATGTTAAAAGGGTGCTTCAGTTAGATTGATGGAATACATTTGTGACTATAAGTAGAAACAAACACTTGAAGATAAATTTAAATATATAAAAATAGTGGCTTTAAAACCGAATTAACTACATCAAGCTTAAAAGATCTTTATACACAACTGCAAATAATCTGGTTTTTAATAATTATGGGTTATGTATGCTGTCCTCTAAAATGAGTTGAGTTGTCCTTGCATTAGAAATCTTTCTGTGATTATTTATCACTGAATCTCCTCCAATTTGTAGTTTTTTTTTCTTTAAAATTTTATTGTGAAATATTTTAAAACACAGTGTAATTTGAGTGGGCATCTATGTATAATGAAGAAGAGACAGAGACAGTCTTTTTATCTGCTATCAGCTTAAGAAAGAGCATTACTTTTTTTTTTTTAATTTAATTTATTTCCATATGTGTATGAATGTACTGTCTGCATGCAAGTTTGTGCACCCGTGTCGTGCAATGCCGTGGAGGTCAGAAGAGGGTCTCAGATTCCCCTGGAACTGGAGTTCTCCTGGAATTGGAGTTTCAGACGGTTCTCAGCCGCCATGTGGGTGCTGGGGATCGAACCTGGGTCCTCTGTAAGAGCGGTCGGCGCTCTTAACCGCTAGGCCATCTCTCCAGCCCCAAGAAAGAGCATTACTATACTGAACATGGTGGTTCATGCCTGTAATCCCAGGTCTCAGGACACTGGGGCAGGATTGCCTATTTGAGACCAGCCTGGCTGTGTAATCAGAACCTGTATCAAAGAGAAAAAAAAGGGGGAGAGAACTGAGGAGATGGATGGAAAAGGGAGAAAGAAAAAGTGAACATGACTGAAACATTGGAATTTCTGTGTTGTTCTATGGCAGAATTCAATTTTGTTTCATGCAAGGAAGCATTATCATGAAATTTTGCTTTTCTTTCTAGGATCATAACATGTATATGCAGTTCAAAATATCTTATAATTATTGATGAATTTGAATTCGTTTCTTTTATACTCCTATTTTGTGTGTCTATCCTACTTTTGTTTTTAAGCATTTTTTATATAAATTGAGTTTTTAGTTTTTCATCCCATATTTTCTTTATAGTAGTATACAGCTTTCAATCTAGTGTATTTTTCCTGGGATTATTCTTTAAATTTGAACATAAATACTCAGTGAAATATAAGGGTAATAAAATATTTTATCTCTATCAGTTACTGCAGATATTTTAATCAGTTAATACTGATTAGCCTTCCAGCATACTATTATTATATAAATCTCTTGTTTTGTTTTTGTCTGTTTTGTTTTATTTTGTTTTGAGACAAGACTCCAATATCTAACAGAGTTTGGCTTAGAGCTTACTTTGTATCTAATCTGGCCCCAAACTTGTGGCAATTCTCCTGCTTCAGTTTTCCAAGTGCTAGTATTACAGGCACCATGCTTGACTCGCTATCTTTTTTTTTGAACTCACATATTAAATACATTGTTCTTGGAATATAAAAATCATTGTTTTTGTAGAATTTCATGCATCTTTGCCAAAAGAAATCTGGATATAAAACTCCCTATTGTAGCGTTTTCAAGTTCTGACAATGCAGTTACAGTGGGTCTCCAAACAGTAGGGCCAAGTAGACTGAATCACAGACGGGGCCTCCTGTAGCGCCCTCTTGTGTTTTCATACTGTTCTCAAAGATAGCACAGCAGCTAAAGGCACTCACCCTTAAGCCTGATAACCTGAATTTGATTTTCAGAACTCACATGGTGGAAGGAGGAAAAAGACTCCTGCAAGTCATTGTCTGACCTTCACATGTATGCCATGGGAAGTCCGCACACATACATACATACGTACATACATACATACATACATACGCACTAAATAAATAAATAATAAATAAATGTTAATTTTAAACTGATGAGAGCTTCCATTCTCTCATTATGTTAGAAAAGGCATCTCTTAAATATTTATAGCTGGTGTTACATTATAGCAGATAATAATAGTAGAATATCTATTTTATCACCATCACCCCTTTCCATTCCTTTGTAACATTTTTGTCATATACTTACCACAGAAAAGCAATGGTGAAGATAATCATATATTTAAAGTCCTTTTCACTGTGTTATTTTTACTCTATATATTTACTCTTTGCATTTATGCAGAAATTATGAATGCATGCCTAACTTTAGTAAGTTTACTATATCCAATGTGACTTTTGTTTTCATAGTCATTAGTTACTAATTGCATTTTAAAATTACATGATGTGAAGCTGGAGACATGGCTCAACAGTTAAGAGCACCGTCTGTGCTTCCAGAAGATCAGATTCAGTTCTCAGCACCAACATGGCAGTTAACAATTGTCTGTAACTCCAGTTCAAGAATCCAGTGTGCTCTCTGACTCCACAGGCACTGCATGCATAGGTGCGTTCACATATATGCAAAATACATATACACATAAAATAAAACTAAAAAGTTAAATTAAATGGTGTAATTTGTATCCATTTCTTCAGTATAAGGGGCATTTCTAGGTAGTGCTCTAGATTACCAATCCTGTATTAATTGATCTTATATAATTTTTATATTGTATATAATATGTACACATACACACACACACACACACATATATACATATATATGTGTGTGTGTATTCACATGTCTCCTAATTCATGAATAGGAGCCTGTGCTGCTTAATCTTGATTGTAAACATGATTGTTGAAGATGCCTGGGAGATACTAACACACACTTCTAGGTATACCTGTTTCCAGAGATGACTGGCATGCAGGACTGCAACTGAAAAAGAAAGACCCACCCCCATGAGGGTGGCACCATCCCATAGCCTGGAAGCTCTGGAGGCTGCTACAGGACAATGGTGTGGTTAGGACGATGTCAGCCAGTGGGTCTAGCTAGCTCCATTCTTCCTGAGCAGGGGCATCCAATGTGCTGCAATTGTCTGGAACATCAGACCTCAGCTTCTTCAGTCTTCCAATGTGGAATCACAGCAGTAACTCTCCAGCAGTGTCCAGGCCTTCAGCCCCGGACTAGGGATGCATCCCTGATTTCTCTTGTTCTGAAGTTGCCAGCTTCTCAGACTGAGCAGCTAGTGGTTTCTCCAGCTCTGTAGCCTTCAGAAGGACATTGTGAGCCAATCTAATAAATTCTCTTTCAGAATGATATGCGCATTATCGTGAATCCAGGCTGCGAGAGCCTGCTTATGTTTAGACAGCATGGCCAAGGTATGGATTCCTGACACAAGCCAAGATGATGGCTAATGCCAGACATCATCGGAGGGATTGAGCCAACACAAAATGACTGACACTGGATGCCCAGGGCCCAGGAAAGTAAGCAGTGATGTAATCTTGTATATAACAAATTTTGGCAAGAAGCTCCCTTTTTGTGATTTCCTATAAAAAAGCCCTTGGACTGAGGGTGTGAGCTCTTGCCCAGTGCCCCCTGCTAGCAGCCTGTGTGCTCTTGCTCAGAGAAAATAAAGCCTGCCTCGTTTGCCAGCAGCTCCATGAATCTGGTTAGTTTTCCTGGCTCCTCTCTGCCCTCCGTTCCTGACCTTGGAACTCAGCCCCCATACACATGCATATACTATTGTATGCATTTTATTCATTCTATTCCTGTACAAAATCCTGACTAATACAGAGACAGATGTGATGTTTATTTTATATTCATGAATAAGTTCATTTAAGGGATGCAGATAATTTTCTCTAAAATTAGCCATCTGGCTAACAAACCACTGAAAGAAAATGATTGGATAATTACTCACTCTTGAATTAAAACACATATTTCCTCAATTTATTACTATATTAATCATAAGGAAGTGGTAGGGATATATGCTTATTTTAGCAATACAAGTGAATAAAATTTATACAGCGTGTTACTTTCTGCCTTAATAATCTGGCTATAAAGCTTCTATTAAAAGAGCCAGGAGATTAAAAAAATAGACTGTGGATTCTCTTAGTTACATTTTAAGATTTATTTGATTGTGTGTGTGTATGAGTGTGTGTGTGTGTGTGTGTGTGTGTGTACGTGCGTACATGCTGCCTGTGTGCAATTGCTTGCAGAGCCCAGAAGAAGGCATCAGATCTTCTGGAGCTGGGGTTACAATCCATTGTAAACTACCTGATGTGGGTGCTGGTAACTAAGCTCAGGTCCTCCGGAAGAGCAGAAAGCATTAACTGCTGAGCCATCTCTCCAGCCTCTGCTTATATATTTAGCACACTCAATAAAATAGCTTAGAAATGTAAACCTGTTTTCAATTTATCTCATCAAAGAGATATGCTGGATAGTTTTGTCCTGTGCAATTTCTATTTAAAAGTGACACTCAGACGTTACAATAAATGTTATAAGCACCTTGGGTTCTTCAAAAGAGTAATGGTTGAACTTCCTAATGGGCAGGATATTTATTACAGAGTAGGCACCAGTCATACTTATTGTTTAAGTCTTATTTGATATGACTGATTTTTATTTGCAAAGTTACATTAAGAAATATAATTAACAACTGAAAGATATCATTTGGGAGGGGAATATAAACAGAATTGACTGTTTAGAATTCTTTTACAGCAAGCTGGTACTCAAGGAAAAAAATTATCATGATAAAACTCATGCAAGTGATGTTTAACTATGCATGAAAATCAGAATCATAAAAATGCCAAGCTTAACACACAATTTTAACTGATATGATTTCACTGCGCACTGTAACCTTTCTTTGTCCTTACTGCAGCTACTAGCTATGCTCAGAATGGCATTTTTTCTGCAATCAGGCTTAAGAATAAGATGTTGGTTCGTGTGTATCTTGAGCAAGTTGAAATATTTGTCCTCTGGCCCCTTGCTGGTCTTGCACTTTGGTTAAATCGGACTTTTATCTGTTCTAACTGCCACCAACAGCAGGCTCTAAAGTGAAAACTGCCCCTTGTATTAGAAGAGTGCCATCTGGGTACTGTGCAGTTGGCTATAGTTCTATTAACTGTCTCTTATATCTCAGTACTATATAAAGCACAAGGGAATCAGCATATTGAAATCATAACATCTGCTTCTACGAACATCCAGCAAAACAGAAGTGATTCCCAGACCTCTGTGTTGGGGTGAGAACGAGGTCCAGTGGGAAACATGTGAGGAAACTCCGCTGCTAAGAAGGAAGTTTCCCCAGTCCTAGGAGGAAGTAGTCAAGCTTGGTTTTGAGAGTTGAGCAAGAATTGCAGTTACAGACAATGGAAGGAAAAAAAAATCAAAGGACTTCTAGAAAGGGAGCACTCCACGTGGAAATGCACAAGGGGGCGCAATGCTGATATATGCAGAGACTTATTAGCAGTTGAGTATGGCTAGACTACAGGGTACAAGGGGGAAAGGTAAACTGAAGAGTTAGATGGAACTGTGCGTGGAGGGTGGGTGCTGGGGATGTGATCTACTGTATCTCTTCAATTCTGAGATGAACATGTTTCTACATTGTAGTTTCCCTGAAGTTGGTATGTATCTTTCCTCTCATGACATCCTGCAGTCACTGTCTGATCTATTTGTTTATTTCTGTATGTGTGTGAACGTACTGTCTGCATGCAGGTTTGTGCACCCGTGTCGTGCAATGCCACGGAGGTCAGAAGAGGGTATCGGATTCCCCTGGAACTGGAATTCTCCTGGAATTGGAGTTTCAGACGGTTCTCGGCCGCCATGTTGGTGCTGGGGATCGAACCCCGGTCCTCTGTAAGAGCGGTCGGCGCTATTAACCGCTAGGCCATCTCTCCAGCCCCTCTATTTGGATCTTAAATGTCCCCTAAAAGCCCTTGTCTTATAGGCTTGATTTCCAGTGAATCATTTGGAGATGGCTTTACCTTTAAGAGGTAAAGCCTAGTGGGAGATCTTTAGGTCATAAAGGCTGTGCCTTCAATGGTAATTGTGGCGCCAGCATGATAGCAGGTAAAAGCATTTGCTTCTAAATCTGATTCTCTGCATGTGACTGACAAAAACTACATGGTACAAGACAAGAACAAGTTGTTCTCTGACTTCCTCATACACCAATGTACACCCACACCACCCTGCACATAAAAAAAAAAAAAAAAACTTTTTTTTTTTTTGGTATTTTTGAGACAGGGTCTCCCTTTTAGTCCCAGCTGTCCTGGTGATCACTCTGATAGACCGGGCTGGCCTGGAACTCACAGAGATCCGCCTGCCTCTGCCTCCCAAGTGCTAGGATTAAAAGCATGCTCCACCACACCTGGCATCATAATATTTTTTTTTAATTTGATAGTATACTTACCTGACACGGGAAAAACCATGATCATGAAAATGGTTTTCCCAGGGTGAGGCTCATCTATAGCACTCCAGGTGTACTGACCCCTGCTGTTTCCACAAATGTGGAAAATTTGACTGCATAATTTTTGGTAATGAGGGATTATGTTCACCCTCTTCTCTATACCAAGAGTGACTGTGAACTCTAACCCCTTCCTCTTCCTCTGTTTTGGCTCTTGAGCTAAGGCTAAGCATTTTCATTCCATCTTATTCTTCTGACATGATGTGCTGCTACTTCTCCACAAGTGTAAAAGCAGAAGGAAAATCGATCATGGATTGAGCCATATGAAACTGTGAACAAAGTAATCATCTCCTTAGCAATCCTACTGCATTGATAAATAACACTCTGTAGGTCATTAAAACAGAGACACTGTAGTTAAGGTGAGTCAAGGTGACCCACAGCTCAAGTTAGGGAGAGAAACCAGGAGATGGATGTGCCTGATCCATAGATGGGAAATGTTTGCTCTCTTATCCTTCTTCCCACATATTAGGGATAGTTGTGTCCAGCAGGAGGTGAGGCGCAAGGCATCAATGGGGACAAAAAACAATATAATTCTGATTGAAGAAGGAAGGGAGATTTGCCTAGGGGATCTTCCACTACCAGTAGCCTTTGGACTATCCCAGTTCATGGTGAAGGTACAGAAGGGATGATGTCTGGACTATAAATCTACCAACAAGTTAATAGTCATTGATAGCCTCAATCAGTAGGAGAAAGATGTCCAAAGATACAGTTTCTCCTCAGATAAGACTCAAAGCATTTGATATAATATTTTAATAGTAATAGCAATCATACTTCTGCTCTCTGTACCATCCATATGCTTGTCATGGTATAGACAAAACTGGGTAATCTAGAAGTGTCCAGATCATCTGTCCTGGCTGTTTAGGTCTCTTGAAGATACAAGTTCAATAATCAAATACTTAGGAATTGACAAATAGCACATAACTGGCTATAAATCAGCCATCAGATCAGGTTTGCACACAGGGAACAAGAAAATCTTTGTTATTCGAACTTCGATTATGGGTTGTGTGCCCTATGGATCTCTAGGCATTTGCTAGACTGAATCCTATCACCAGAACTCACTAGACCACTCCTGACCAGGCAATTCATCAATTAACAAGTGAAAGCTCTGCTAGAACTTTCACCATTATCACCATCCCCTTAACCTGTGTCTGGCATGAATTATCTGATTAAAACCATCTATAAAAATCATAATTATTCCTGTGTTGGAGGTGAAATAATTTACACAATACTACTAATAAAACATGGAGAAGTTATACAAATTATAAATGGTGGAAATGGGATTCAAACTTCAAGTGTTAGAACCCCAAATCATGAATGGTGTTTTCTGTTCATTTGCTTTTTTTTTTTTTTTGATACAGGGTCTCACTATGTAGTCTTGGGTGGCCTCAAACTCACAGAAATTCTCTTGCCTCTGCCTCCTGAGAGCTGGGATTAAAGGTGTACCATGCTTGAGTGAATATGTTTTTATTTTTTTTTATTTGTTTATTATTTTTAAGGGATTCACAATATAAGAACACAGTTGTTTTCAGATCACATTGACGTTGCTCAGTTTGCCATACAATTAGGTAACTGGTGCTGGCATCCACAGATGAGGGATACCATTCGTCCTTTGTTTTTCTGGGACTGTGTTACTTCACTCAGCATAACTTCTAGCTCCAGCCATTTACCTGAAAAGCTCATGATGTCATCTTTTTTTATTATTTCTTTATTTTTTTTTCATTTTTTAACAATAAGTAATAATTTATGAATACAAGCATCCTTCATGTAAAACCAATTTGCAAGCAGTTGTGCCCAAACCCACACAGCCCAAGGGTCCCACCATCCAGCTGGGGGGGCTTGTATGTTCAATCAAGTTGATCAAATAAGTGACCAGACTATATTGCTGTAGTTTCACCATTCACTCCAATCGCAGCCCTTACATTCCACCATGCCCCTCTTCCACAGATTGTTCCCTAGGCTTAGGAAAGGGGACAGTACATTCATACACATACAGAAATAAAAAAGAAAACAAAAAGAAAAGGGGCACAGGTGGATAAGAAGCAAAACAGCCCCTTTCATGGGCTGACAGTTTGTCCAGGAATAACCTTTCAATCCTACTAATGAAGCACAAGCAATTAGATATATAGGTATTTAAACAGTACTAATTGTTATGGTAGGTTACTTTGGATAGACACAGATGTTTGAATGGTATATTAATCCATGAATTACTTTTTCTGTTAATATGACAGGTCTTACTGTGGCTTACTTATAACATCTCCTAACCACTAGAGTGTAAGCTGTGGATCAGCCATGGTTTTCCTCCAAGGAGAGACTAATAGCCAATTAGATTTGGGATATACAGAAATATGGCTGCCACTGCTGCACAGTATTTCCAGGCAGGTGAGTGTAGCTGGTGCCGATGGAGGAGTCTTGCTTGACTCAGGAGACCTATATTTGCTTTATTGGTTTAGTGGCCTTTGGTAACACTCTCTGGTATTCAGAGATACCAACTGTACACTTGCAAGTGCGGTCTCAATACATCTTTCCCATGCTTACATCAGATCTTTGACAGCAGGGCCTTATCACCTCTCTTCGCGGTATCCCAGTTTACAGACCATTAACCTTTATCTTTTGGGGGGGGGGGGCTTGGATCCCATGGCCAACATCTCCTTGGTAGAATAATCCATTGCTGATATCAGAGCTCTCTTGTATTTTAATATATTTTGCTTAAGTGCATAGCTTAAGGAGACTTTAGTATCATATTTGGTTCTGAATAGAGAATAATCCTTTTCACAGTTCCTATGTCTATTAGTCAATTAAAGAAGGCAGTTTTACTGGTTTATAAGAGATTACCTCTATACAAGTTGGTCCAACTTTACAGTTGGGAACGAACCTCATTCATCATATTTCTCCTTGTTCTAGGGGGGAGGTAAGAAGTCTCTCGTATTAAAACTTTGCGACACCTAGAAGGTAAGTTTCATATTAAACTCATTATAAATAGTTGTTACAGTAGGATCCACAGAGGGGGTTGATGTCTGAAGCAGTCTGAGGCTTTTCTTGCTTTCAATGTTCAGGACAGGCCAACCTTTTGCTGGCACTTCCTGGTTAACATCCTACTCAATGCAAGCTGTATCTTTTCTTCTCAGCCTCTTAAGTTGGTGACATTTTGACTGTTGGAACATTACAAATCTTTTCCTGTAGTTAGTTTTAAGATTTGAATTGCAACGGTTTTGACAAAACGGTTTCATTCTACTCTGTATCCTTTTTATTTTAGGGTTTTGTTTTTTGACCCATGAGTCTCAAAAAGGGCAGTTATACACATACCTATAGGCTGGAATCAAGGTGCAGATTCATCAAATTCATCCAAGCTGTTTTGGGTGACTGTATGTGTTTAGCTTGGGAAGCAAACTTTACTTTTTTAGATGAAATCATCCTAGGTAAAAGAAACACGAGAATGCACAAGATTACGTTTATGCAGAAAAATATAGAGAAACATTTGATGTGTCAATCCCAAAGTTATTTATACAGATTTTAAGTAAAACAAAATGTGGACAACAACAATTTTGTTTTCCATTTGACTCAGGTGCATTACATTTCTTTTTTTTTTTTTTTTGTTTAATATATATATATATATTATATATATATATATTATCTATATATATATTTACCTAAATCCTTAAAACCACCTTTACCTGTACGACAGAGTTTGGGCAAAATTGGTACTTGTTGAACTCACATCAATTAAATATACATTAATTGAATATACACACATGTTCCCTCTCCTGCCCCTCCCACCCCCCCTGATTCACCATTCAGTCAGTTTTCTGATGTAGTTTTTCTGTTGTTGTTCTTTTTATGCATCCCTCTCCACAAGAAATATTATAAACTGTGGTCATTGTGCTAGCATCCACGATGAGGGATCCATTTGTCGTTTGTTTTTCTGGGACTGTGTTTACTTCAGTTAATATAATATCTTCTAGCTCCATCCATTTACCTGCCAAAGTTCATGATGTTCTTTCTTTACCCCTGCATAGAATCCATTGTGTACATGTACCACCTTTTCTCTATCCACTTGTCAGTTGCAGGGCATTTGTGTTGGTTCCAGCTTTTGCTATTGTGAACAAAGCTGAATAAAACTAGCTGTGTATGTATTTCTGCAGTAAGATGAGTCTTGTGGGCTATAATCAGGAGTGGTATGACTGGGTTAAATGGCAAGTTCATTTTGAGTCTTCAAGGGTTTCCACTAGCTTTCCATAGGGCTGTACAAGTTCACCATTCCCACCAGCAATGGATGAGTGTTCCCTTTCCCACAACCTACTCCAGCACTTATTATGGTTGCGTTTTTTTGATCCTGGCCAGTCTTATGAGAGTGTGATATGATATCTTAGAGTGGTCTTGATTTGCATTTCCCTAATAGTGATGTTGAACAGTTTTTAAATGTTTCTCGGCCATCTCTAATTCCTCCTCTGTGAAGCCTCTTCAGTTCTTTGCTCCATATTTTGAGTGATTCATTTGTTTCTTTCTTCTTGTTTTTGAGTAGCTTGTATATTCTGGAAAATCAATGCTTTGTCAGATGTATCTGCAGTGAAGGTTTCCTCCCACTCTGGGGTTTTCTCTTCACTTCTTTATTGTTTCTTTTGATATCGAAGGTTTTAGTTTTATTTTTTTTCTTTTTTTTTTTGTGCAGCTGCTGTCTGGTATTAGGAAGTCTTTTCCTATGCATTGTCTTGTAGTCTGCTGCCAAATTTCTATCACCTCCAGAGTTTTGGGCTTCACGTTGAGGTCTTTGATCCATCTGGAATTGACTTTTGTTACATGTGGTGGTTTGAATGAGTGTCCCCATGGACTCTAGGTATTCAGACGTTCTGTCTCCCAGTTGGTGGCGCTGTTTTGGAGGTTTTGGGTGTGTTGTGGCCCATGCTGGAGGAAGTGTGTCATGGGGGTAGCTTAGTGAGGTTTTAACAAGCTCGTGGTCTACAGTTGCTCTCTCACCTGCTTCTTGTGCTCTTTGCGAGATGTGACCCTTTGCTTCATGCTCCAGATCCAGCCGCTATGCCTCCTGCCACAAGGACTCTAATTCCCTGGAACCATCAATCGTAAGCTCACAAATAAACTTCTTCCTTTATAAGTTCCTGGTCATGGTGCTTTATTACAGCAACAGAAAAGTGACTATTACATACAGGGTGAGTGGTATGGGTTTAATTTCATTTTCTACAGGTGGTGATCCAGTTTTGGCAACACCACTTACTGAAGATGCTTGTCTTTCCTCCATTGTGTCTTCTTGGCCCCCTTGTCAAATATGAGATGGCTGAAATTGTATGTGCTCAGGTTTGGATCTTCAGTTTTATTCCATTGGTCAACTGGTCTGTTTTTGTGCCAGTACCAAGCTGTTTATGACTATAGCGCCCTGTAGTATCGTTTGATGTCTGGTAGAGCGATCCCCCTGTATTGCTCTTTTCGCTCAGGGTTTGCTTTGGGTATTCGGGGTCTTTTGTTTTTCCAAATGAAATTGAGGACTTTTTCCAATGCCTGTGAAGAAACTCTTGGGGATTTTGATTGGGATTGCATTAAATCTGTACACCAGTTTGGGTAGGATGGACATTTTTACTGTATTTATTATTTTCCCAATCCATGAGCATGGAGGTTTTCCATCTTCTGATGTCTTCCTCAATCCTTCTTCAGGGTTTAAAATTTTTGTTGTAGAGAACTTTGGTTTCTTTGGTTAGGTTTGTTCCTAGGTATTTTATGTTTTTGAGGCTACTGTGCAGTGGGAAGATCTACGTAGTCCTTCTCAGTTTTTTGTTGGTATAAAAGAAGGCTACTGATTTTCCAGATTTAATTTTTTATCCTGCCACTTTACTGAAGCTCTTATATAATATTCTAGGAGTTTTCTGGTGGAGTTCTTAGCGTCCTTAGGTTAGACAATCATATCATCAGCACAAAAGGGATCCCTTGAGTTCCTCTTTTCCAATTAGAACTCCTTTAATTTCTTTTTTCTTGCCTTATTGCCTTAGCAAGGGTTTCAAGCACTATATTGAAGAGGCATGGTGACAGGGGGCAGCTTGCCAAGTTCCTACCTTTAAGGGGAATGCTTTTGTCGTTTCCCCATTTAGGATGACATTGGCTGTGGGCTTCCTGTATATGGCTTTGATTACATTGAGGAATGATCCCTCCAGTCCCAATTTCCTCTAGGACTTTAAACATGAAGGGATGCTGGATTTGTCAAAGGCTTTCTCCACATCAATTGAGAAGATGGTGTGGGTCTTTTGTCTCTTTCAGTCCCATTTATTGCTTGATGATATTATTGATTTTCATTATGTTGAACCATCACCTGCATCTCTGGTATGAATCCAACTTGGTCATGATGGATGATTTTCTTGATTGTGGGTCTGTTTGCGATTTGCCATTATCCTGTTCAGAATTTTGCATCGTGTTCATTAGGGATTATGGGTCTACAGTTCTTTTTGTTGTATCTTTACTGGTTTTTGGTAATAGGTGATGCTGGTTCATAGGAAGGATATCTGGGAGATACTCCCTCCAGTTTGTCATCCTTCTAACAAACTTGAGTATTAGTACATGGTTGTTACGTCTTTTTGAAATATGTTTTCCCATAGAATTCTGTCAGTGAAACCTTCTCGGCCTGGGCATATTTTTTGGTGGAGGCTACTATTACATCTTCAATTTCTATCATGTATTATTAGTCTATTTTGCTGTCGATCTCTTCTTGGTTTGACTTTGGTTGATTCCCAGGTTTCGATATTCATCCCTTTCTTCTAGGTTTCAAACTTTAGTTAGAGTATAGGTTTTGAAAGTATTCCTGATGATTTGTCTCGGATCCTTTTCATGTCTGTTGTGATATTTCCCACTTTTCATAATGCATTTATTGATTTGGGGTTTGTTCCTTTTTTTTTGGTTAACAGGGCTAGAGGTCCTTCTACTTGTTTATCTCTCAAAGAACCACACTTTTGGATTCATTGATTTTTTTTTTTTGTATGTGTTTTCTTTGTTTTCTATTCATTGACTCTCTGCTCTGATTTTTGTTATATTCTTTTGTCTGCTCCGTTCGGGTCCTTTGTTGTTGTCTCAAGTACTTTTAGCTGCAGGGTTAGACTCATTCACTTGTTGGCTCTATTTATGTTTTTTAAGAACTGTAGGCACTTAGAGCATATAAACTTTCCTCTTAGACGCTTTTAAAGTGTCCCATAGTTTTGCTGTGTTCTGTTATTCTCATTGTCCTTCGTTCCAGGGAATGTTTTTAGTTTCATTTTTTTTACTTTCTTCCTTGACCCACTCATTATTCAGGGAGTGTTGTGGTCCAATGTGTTCTTGCAGGTTGTAGGGCTTATCCTGTTGTTTGATACTGAACTTTATTGGGCACGTGGTCTGATAGAATTGCATGAGATTATTTCAATCTTTTTTGTATTTGTCGAGGGGGGTTTTCCTCTGTCCCTAGAAGCAGTTGGAAATCTGTTCCAGTGAGAGGCGCGTGAGTGAAAGTGGGTAGTCTCGGTGTGTTGGTTGGGGGAAATATCTTCGTTAGCTGTCTGGGGGTCCATTTGGTGTGGATCGTATATTGAGTTCCAGATGCTCTCGTGTATCCTTGTCATGTGATGGCTGTCTAAGTGGACGAATGGGGTAGTAAAGTCCCTACTATAGTGTACTAGGTTAATTGTGTCTGGAGTCGAAGAATTGTCTGTTAGTAGTAGTTGCTGGACTGGCGGTTTGAGGATTATATTCATGAAGTGGAGATCGTCATTGGTCAATTGCCGTGTTAATAAAGATGGTTGTACTGCGCCTCTATGTTCGTTTTGATTCTGTTTCTTGAAGGTCTATTTATCTGATTAGATCGGCCAACACACGTGCTTTTTTGGTGTGGTCCATTGTGTGGAATTTTCTCCAGGCCCTTCACAATTGAATTGGTGTTATCCTTGGAATGGAATTAAAGATGGGTTTCTTGTAACAGATATAGATTGGGTGTTTTGTTTCCTAATCCATTCTCCCAGTCTATGACTTTTCATTGGGGATTTATTCACCATTAATATTAATGGTTAGAATTGAAAGAGGGATGTTTCTTCCTTAACTTTTATATCCATTTGGTGACTTCTAGCCTCTGATTTTCACTACTATTATGTTTTTATTAGTTCTTTCCTAGGTGTTTTGACGGATTGTTGCTCCTCTCTTCTGCCTTTGAATTGCTTCATTAAGTATCCTATGAAGAGTTGGTTTTCCACCATGTATTCTATCATCTTGTTATGTCATTGAAGATTTTTCTCTCTCCTTCACTATAGTGGACATTTTTGCTGGGACGTTATGTTTTATACTTTTCTGGGGAGGCATCCATAGTCCTTTAACACTGGAATGCTTTGCTCCAATGTTCTCTCTTGCTTTCATTGTTTTGCACGAGAAGCGTTTGTAATTTCTAATGGGGGTTCTTTCTCTTTGTAGTTGTGATTGTTTTTCTTTTTGAGCCTTCAGATTTTGTCTTTTGTTTTGGGGCCATCTAGCATTTAACTATGGATTTATGGCAGTGGGGAGTTCTTTTCTAATCGTTGTCTATTTGGTCGAAGTCCAAAGTAACAGAGTCTATTGCTTCTATATTTGAATGGGTTTGATCTATTTTTTCAGTTTGGGTGGAACATTTTTCATCTATTACTTTCTGTTGAATATCTGCTCAATACCATTTCTTAAGATCTTCTCCTTCTCTTTTCCTATGATGCAGGTTGATTTCTTTTCATTAGTGTCCAAATCATATTTCCTGGTTGTTGCACTTTTGTTTGCTATTAAAATTTTTTCATTTATTTCTTTATTTGAGTTTTGGTTGCTCTTGTTGTGTTATCTTCCAGAGTCCGTTATAGTTTATTTGTTCTGCTTCCTCCTTTACTTCTGAGGCGGTCCCTTTCCTTCGCTTTCTTATGATTCAATTTCTGGTGTGTGTCTATTACTTTTTTGTTTCATCCTTTGTGATTTCTTGTAGTATTTTCCATTTCCTTTTTGAGCTTTCTCAATCTCTTCTTGTGCTGCTCCTTATTCATGGGCTTTTAAGTTGGTTGTTTTGTGGGTTGTGGTTGTTGTTTTTTTCGTTTGTTTTGGGTTTTGTTGTCCTTTTGTGTGTTTCGTACTTCCTTTCAGCGTGTTGTTTCTCTTCTCCCTTGTTCTTTCTGGAGTTTCTGGAGTCAGTTTGTCAATCGTTCCTTTCTAGTCTTTTCTGAGAGTTTGTCATTGTAGACTTCTAGGTCCTTTTTGAATTTTCATTCTTTATCTTTAGTTCTTGAATTCTTCTTTATTTTCTTTAATCTCTCTGCGTAGGGTCCTGCACTTTTCCTCTAAGATCTGTTCCTTTGGGTCACCTCCAGGGGATCCGCATTGGCTGTCTCCTATAGGTTTGGTAGATCCTGGTGCGGGATTATCTGTTGCTTTCCCCGGTTGTCCCCTTTGTCTCACCCTGTCCCTGGCATGTAGTTTCCCTTTGTGATTCAAATCACAAATGGCTTTTACTATGTTAGCAGATGGTTTTTCGCTTTGCACACTACTTCAATTGCTTTTTTTTTTTTTCTTTCCTCCTCCTTGTTTATGGAGTGTTGACTTGTCTAGGTTTCAGGCTTTCAATTTTGTTTGTATATTGGATATTGGAAGCCTAAGTCACTCTTCCTTTACTGTTCTGAAGGTTCTCAAACAAAAAGTCCACTTGGATACTCTCTCACCAATTCCCATTGGCAGGGGGTGTGTGTGGGGGGCTGGAATATTCCTGACCTAGCCCACGCTCAGGTACCTGCCTGAGTGACTTCCTGGTTCCTGTGCCTCAGGAGCCAGCCCACACAAAGCCACAGAGGCTCCAAACCGACCTGCTGGTCACCAGCTGCAAAGGCGAAGGGAGGCTCCTGCCCAGACAGCCACCCCCTACAAAAAGGTTCAGTGTTGGGACCCTTTCCCAGCAGCCCAGGAGACAATCTACACCAAATTCTACCTGCCTGGAGTGACTTCTGGTTTCCTGTACCTCAGGAGCTGGCCCACACAAAGCCACAGAGTTGCCAAACCCAACCAGTGGATGTCATCTTTCTTTACCACTGCATAGAACTCCATTGTGTAGATGTACCACATTTTCTCTATCCATTCACAAGCATGACCTGCCCTCTACAGGGACCAGGTCAGACAGTGTGGCTTTGATGCATGGACGAAGCTTAACGCTGGACCATCAGAGAGTCCTCTGGCAGGCATGAGACAAAAGGCACATGAAACCCTTCCAGAGTTTATGGACAGAGCTGAGAAGAGCATGCAACGCAAACTCGCCCCCCACCGGGGATCTCTTAGACCAGTTTGGAGACCACCATCTAGCCTGTGCAGGATTAAAGGACAGATCTATGAGCTCATGGATCATTGCAACCCAAGACATAGGAACTCAAAGTCATAAAGCGCAGGCCTTCACACAGGCAATTCAAGCTCAAACTTCAGTTCTCACTGCTGCACTTACTCAGGCTGTAGGAGTGACCAAGGTGGGCGGGGCTCCAGAGCGTAGCCAGCTTTGCTTTGGCTGTGGGTAGCTGGAGCACTTCAAGCATGATTGTCCCTCTGGAACCCCTGGGGAGGGCAGGAGGGAGGCGAAGGACCGGCCCCCGCCTCGCACCCCGTGCCCAAGGTGTTGAAAAGGATTACACTGGAAAAAGTACTGTAGAACAAAATTTGACATTGATGGCAAACCTTTAAACTAGGCCAGGGGCAGCCTCCAGCCCCATCATCACAAGGAGGTCATGGTCCCCCAAAGGGAATGAGCGCCCCAATAAGAGCTCATTGGACAGTACCACTCTATGAGGAATTGCACCCCCAAATGTCTATAGTCATTGGAGGTGTTAAGTTCCAATGCCTCATTGACACAGGGGCTGATAGGACCGTCCTGAGAAAGGAGGAAGTCCCAGAAACCTGGCCTTTGGTTCCTGGCCCATTGGTCCGGGGGGTGGGGGAAACTCCCGCACCAAGGAAACCTCCACCATCATGAAATGGATGGGCCCAGACGGGGACCAGGGAAAATGGGGACCAGGGAAAAATTAGGCCGTTGGTAGCCCAAGGCCTCATAGCTAATTTATTAGGTCAGGATTTGTTGGGACAAATGGATGCAGTGTTAACCACTGATCATAAACTTTTCTTTGAAGATCCCTTAATCGACCCCCCTCATGATCACACCCAGAAGCAAGGACAAGTAAAAATTTACCCCCAATCATAGGGGCCACTGCCTCCTGGGTTCCTCCCATACTATGGAAACCGGGAAAACCTGTCTGGGTGGAGCAGTGGCCACTAACAAAACAAAAACTTGAGGCCCTACACCAGTTAATGGATGAACAATTAAAACTGGGGCACATCCGCCCTACTATGAGCCCCTGGAATACACCTGTCTTTGTCATTCACAAGGCTTCAGGAGCATGGCGCATGCTCCAAGATTTGAGGAAGGTAAATGATAGAATGGAATTGGTCGGGACCCCTTTGTGAGGCATGCCCTGGATCCCTTCAATCCTTACAGACTTCTCTTTAGCTGTAATTGATCTTAAAGATTGCTTTTTTTCCATTCCCCTGCACCCTGAGGATGTGCTAAATTTGCTTTGTTGGTGCCATCTCTTAACTACTCCCAGCCAGACCACCGAAATGAATTGGTGGTACTGCCACAGGGAATGGCCAATAGCCCAGCATTTTGTCAGCAATATCTTACCATCCTCCTGGCCCCTATGCTGTCACAAGGGGACTCCTTAGTGTACCTCTACATGGATGACCTGATCATTGGCCACCGGGACCCTCATAAACTTCCAGGATTCCTGGCTACAATATCACATACATTAATTAAAGAAGGATTCACAGTGGNTCTACATGGATGACCTGATCATTGGCCACCGGGACCCTCATAAACTTCCAGGATTCCTGGCTACAATATCACATACATTAATTAAAGGAGGATTCACAGTGGCACCTGAAAAAATTCAACAAGTTCCTCCCCTCAATGTTCTGGGTACTCATCTTTCTCTTTCTCAAGTTAGTCCCATAAAGCCTAGAATAAAAATACCTAACCAGCATACTCTAACACAACTACTTGGTGAAATAAATTGGCTCTGACCCTGGGTAGGCATCCCCACAGAAACCTTAGTGCCATTATTTACCCTATTAAGAGACAGGAGTCCTCAGGAAGAAATCTCCCTCAGCCCAGAACACCAAAAAATCCTCTGTTCTCTGAGGAGGTATTCTACAGAATGCCCCCTGTCCCTTTGGGTCCTTACAGGACAGAGCCTGGCTACAGCAGTCATCACCCAGGAGGGGGCTCCTTTTGAATGGATACATACATCCACGGCTGGTACACCTCAAGTGTACTCCCAAACAGACCAGCTGGCAGATGCTATTATAAGGGGAAGAACTCAGGAACAGAGATATTATGGGATAGATCCACATGACATCATCCTCTCGTACAGGTTGACAGATATTGAATGGCTGGCTCACAACCATTCACGCCTAGCTATTTCCTTAGAAGGCTTCATGGGAAAATTGGATTGTCATTTTGGACCTTCTAGGTGGGCAGCCTTCCTGCAAAAATTCCCCCTAGAGCTTATAATGCCCTCTCTGTTTATAAAAGAACCCATACCACATGCTCCATGCATTTTCACTGATAGAGGGAAAGCTGGCTCAGCCTATGTGGCCTTTAGATAGAACAGTTCCACCCCAACCAGTCAAAGATTCCAGCCAAGCCAAGGATCTGCCCAATATAAGGAATTATTAGCAGTCATAATGGCACTACAGGACATTCAGGAGTCCTGCAACCTTTTTACTGACCTCTTATATGTAGCAAACCTTCTACTTCATTTACCACAGGCTCACATTAGGCTGGACAGTAACCCAATCTCTCCTCTTATGGTAGAGCTTAAGGCCCTTTTAGAAGGAAGAAATGCCCCAATATACCTTCAACACCTTAGGGGACACTCGGGCCTTCCTGGTTTCATATCTATGGGCAATGCCCTGGCAGATCAGCTGGCCTCATGGCCTAACATTCCAACAGTTCAGGAAGCTACAAACTTTCATGAGCTAACCCATGTAAATTGGAGAAGTCTACACCAAAAGTTCCCTCAAGTGCCTATAAAAGAATTGAAAAAAATTGTTCAAACGTGTAAATCTTGCCAGCCTTTCCTTAAGGTACCCCCGCTTCAACCCCAAGGAGTGAATCCTCGAGGCTTATGACCTCATGCTCTCTGGAAAACTGATGTCACTCACTTTGCTGCTTTTGGCAAGCTTAAATATGTTTTTGTGTCCATTGACACCCATTCCAGAGCCTGTTGGGCCACAGCCCACACTGGAGAAAGAGCCAAACATGCTCAGTCTCACTTCCTTCAATGCTTTGCAATGCTGGGATTGCCCAGTCAGATTAAAACTGACAATGAGCCTTGCTTTACCTCTAAGACCCTTGCAAACTTTCTTGAAAGATGGGGAATTAAACACACTACTGGAATTCCTTATAATCCCCAAGGGCAATCTATTGTAGAAAGAAACCATCAATGTCTCAAAGAGCAATTACAAAAACAAAAAGGGGGAGTAACCCCCACCTGCAGTTGGCGCAAGCCTTGTTCGCCATAAATATTTTAAATTTTTCCAAGGACATGACGGAATCTAGGTTCCAAAAACATTGGGGACAAGCAAGCCTTAACCCCCAAGTAAAGGTCAAATGGAAAGACCCTTTAACACACCAATGGAAAGGCCCAGACCCACTAATCATGATGGGGAGAGGCTTTGGATGTGTATATCCTATTGGGGAAGAAGCACCAATCTGGTTACCGGCAAGGAACTTAAAGTTCCTACCGACCCCCTCGGAAAAGGAACAATAACATAATTAAATACAAGGGCTACAAACCCTTGAGGAGTCCTTATGTCTTTTCTTGTTCACAGATGGCGTGGTTCCTGAGCCTTCTAATGGTCACATGGATGGCAACAATGGTGAAGGAGGCACAGGACCCTAACACCCACCAACCACAAAGAGTGACATGGATAAGTGACCCTGCAATCGGACGAGTCCTCAACTCCACCACGAAGGACACAATGCCATCAACATGGTGGCCGCTACTTTACTTTGACCTTTGCGACTTGGCCCGAGGAACCTGGGGCAATGACTACTGGAGAGTTGACCACTGCCTATACAAGGGACATTGAGAAGCAATTCAAGATTACCCCATATATGTGTGTCCTGGAGTGGACGGACTGCACAACAGATATCTGACTGTGGTGGGCCAGGGGATTTTTATTGTAAGTCTTGGGGGTGTGACACCACCGGATCCAGATATTGGATCCAACATAGAAGTCCTGTTAAGGTGGAAAAAATAATGGGAAAAGATTGTGAACACTTACAATGTAACCCCATTTGGGTGACGTTCACTGACAAGGGAAAAAAGGAAGAAAGCTGGGAAGTTGGAATGATATGGGGCCTTAGACTATACCAAGAAGGTTATGATAATGGAGTAATGTTCTCCATAAGGAGACAAGCGAATCCCATTGCTAATGAGATTCAGGTAGGGCCAGATGTCCCAAATCCAACCCCTACCAAAACAAAAACTATAACAAGTCTACCACCAACAGTATATAGCACCCTCCAAACTCACACCACCAAGAGAAAATGTAAGGACAAAGGAAAGGGAAAAGGACACAACAAGGGTAAAACGGGAGCAAAACTAGCCCCTGGGAAGCAGCAATAGAGAGAGCTTATGAAGCCCTGAATGAGACCAGGCCTGAGTTAACAGAGTCATGCTGGCTGTGCCTTAGTCTCGAGCCACCATACTATGAAACCCTAGGGTATACTGGGAATTTTATGAAGAAAAACATGTCCTCAGAATGTAGATGGGGCCCTCGATGGTTTAATGTAAAACAAAATATTAAAGGAACAGAGCTGACTTTACCCCTCTGGGGAACAAATTTCACTTGTATAACATCTGCCCTAGAAGTCTCTCCATGGGAAGGATGTCAGAATGTTATTGGCTATACTAATGACGATGAATGCATAATACCCTCAGAACAGGGAATATATTGGCCATATCAACATTCAGACCTCACACCCTGCATAGCAACTGCAACAATACCTGTGCTATGGTGGCAGTGATGCCCCATGTATTATATCATTCTAATGAAGAAATGGTCGCCAGGCAAAGTAACCACAGGAAGAAGAGGGAACTCATTACTGCGCTGGTGGTCACTTCCCTTCTGGGGCTTGGGGCAGCAGGAACTGGTCTGGGAGGGGCCTCTCTGGCCCTGGTAAATAGTAAATATCAAGAACTCAGAATTCAGATTGATGTCAACCTTGATAGAGTGGAAACCACTCTCAGATACTTCAAAAAATCCCTAGACTCCCTAGCACTAGTAGTCCTCCAAAATCGGAGAGGACTGGATCTCCTAACCCTTGAACAAGGGGGGAATTTGCAGAGCATTGGGGGAGGAGTGCTGCTTTTATGCAGATCACTCAGGGATCATTACAAAAAATCTGGATGAGATTCGAAAGGGAATAGAAGACAGGGGACAAAATTATGATGAGAGCTGGTTCAGCCAATGGTTTGACTGGTCGCCTTGGTTAACAACTCTTTTATCAGCCATAGCCAGCCCACTTATAATAGTGTTACTTGCTTGCACCATCAGACCCTGCATCTTTAACAGGTTGACTTGGCTGATACAAAACAAGGCCCAGGAAATTCAACTTATGACACTGTGAGCCAGATATAGCCCTGATACAACCCCCTGTCCACTGTTTTGCCCTGATGATGGGTAAGCATCCTCAAAGAGAGGCCAACCTAAGACAGGGGACAGTGTGGTGAAGAGGGGGAGGGGAGGAGACACATGGCACCCAATGATGAGTAAGATCTGACTACCCCTAGGCAACCTAAGACAGGGGTTAGGCCAAAAGCTGCCTTTAACTCCCAATGACGGATAAGCCTAGTAGAGGTAAGCTCAGACAACCTAAGACAGGGGCCATGCTGACCACCCCCCCCATACAAAACAAAAAGGGGGAGATGTTGGGCCCTACAGGCTCTCCAAAAGTGTGGCCTGTTGGAAATTTCTAAGCCTGGCTCGAGTTTCACTGACTGTCCCCCACCTACCAAATAACTTCAGCCAAAGAGTCATGTAAACCATTGTAACTACACTATGACCACGAACTGAAAATGGGAGGAATGAAAAGGGGAATTCTGATAGGCTCAGAGGTACTTCCCTACTCGTGGACAGCTCGAGATCAGTACCTGTCTCCCATTAAGTTCTATGGTATAATCATTACATACAGCTTGCATGCTACCTAGCCCTTTGAAACAATTGGCTGCCCGCTTGGCACCATGGAAACATCTTTGTGGTTTTTGCTTTTATAAACTGCTCTGTTGCCCACAATAAATGAGACCTTGCTTGACTTGGCTCCCTGCTGCGTCTGATTGTCTCCTGGGACAGGGAGGCTGCGGAGAGGGCGAGCAGACACACCTGACCCTCCTCGGTCCAGCCAGTCCTGCAGGTCCAGGGCTGGCTAAGACTCCTGGTGCGACCCCCGCAGAGGGGGACTTGGGTTGGCTCCAGCTCCTTGCTATTGTGAAGAGAGCTACAATAAACATGGCTGTGCATGTATTTCTGCAGTAAGATGAGTCTTGTGGGTACATGCCCAAGATTGGTATGGCTGGGTCAGGTGGCAAGTTCATTCCACATCTTCCAAGGATTCTCCATGCTGCTTTCCATAGTGGCTGCATGAGTTTACATTCCCACCAGCAGTTGATGAGTGTTCCCCTTTCCCCACAACCTCTCCAGCACTTGGTATCATTTGTTTTCTTGATCCTAACCTGTCTTATTGGAATAAGATGATATCTTAAAGTGGTTTTAATTTGCATTTCCTTAATGATTAATGATGTTGAACACTTTTTAAGATGTTTCTCAGCCATCTCTAATTCCTCACTTGTGAAGTCTCTGTTCAGTTCTTTGCTCCATCTCTTGAGTGGGTCATTTGCTTGCTTTCTTCTTTGTTTTTTTGAGTAGTTTATATATTCTGGAAATCAATGCTTTGTCAGATGTATCTACGGTAAATGTTTCTTCCCACTCTGTGGGTTTTCTCTTCACTTCCTTGATTGTTTCTTTTGATGTACAGAGGCTTTTGAGTTTAATGAGGTCCCATTTGTCAATTGTCGACCTTAATTCTTGCACAGCTGCTGTGTGATTTAGGAAGTCTTTTCCTATGCCTATGTCTTGTAATCTGCTGCCAACTTTTTCTCTTCTATCACCTTCACAGTTTGGAGTTTCAAGTTGACATCTTTAATCCATCTGGAGTTGACTTTTGTACAGGGTGACAGGTAGGCATTTAATTTCATTCTTCTACAAGTGATGATCC
The DNA here is from genome assembly GCA_009823505.1 of Rhizomys pruinosus. Taxonomy (NCBI): domain Eukaryota; kingdom Metazoa; phylum Chordata; class Mammalia; order Rodentia; family Spalacidae; genus Rhizomys; species Rhizomys pruinosus. Next base: position 3,029,315 of record VZQC01004776.1, read on the forward strand.
GGTTTTGCCAAAACCACTTGCTGAAGATGCTGTCTTTTCTTCATTGTGTCTTCTTGGCCCCCTTGTCAAATATGAGATGGCTGAAATTGTATGTGCTCAAGTTTGGATCTTCAGTTTTGTTCCATTGGTCAGCAGGTCTGTTTTTGTGCCAGCACCAAGCTGTTTTTATGACTATATCCCCTCTGGTATAGAGATCCCCCCCCATATTACTCTTTTCACTCAGGTTGTTTTGGCTATTCAGGGTCTTTTGTTTTTCCAAATGCATTTAAGGACTTTTTTTTCCAAACCTGTGAAGAAACTCTGAACATAAGTTTTTAATCATAAACTTTATGTGTGTGTGTGTGTGTGTGAGAGAGAGAGAGAGAGAGAGACAGAGAGAGAGAGAGAGAGAGAGAGAGAGAATTTTACTGACTATACTATCTCCTCGACAAGCAAAAGTATCACTGAATACATGATATGCAGTCTTGAAGAATGGATGTTATGGAGCCAGGTAAAGGAGAACAGAAGAGTTTCATCACCAGTCACCAACCAGCAAGGCATGTTCAGAGTGAATACAGCGAATGAGTACAGGAAAACCAGGCACAGAAAATGCTGTGAGCTGCCTTTCTTCACAGATTAATCCAGCATTAAAGGAGTCCATGTCCCAGAGAAATATTTATCTGAGGGAAAAACAAAATTAACATTTTATGTTTCATCTGTTTTGACAAATATATAATTGCCCAGAGCCTGGGAAACATTTTCCTTGTTGTCCCAAATGAAAAGTGACTAAAAGTGACAGGAGTTTAGAATTAATCCCTACTATAGTTGGGATTGACTACAAAGCATCTGTTTCTTATTGTCATTTCTTGGGGATCATGTACTGATTATTACAGACTTATTAAATATCTTCAGAAGGCTATTGGTGAAGCTGTTTGGGACTGTCTGTGAATAGTTCTTAAATTTTATCGCACAACCTCTGCCTGATTCTCTTGATCTGGGTTAGTTAATATTAAATAACTGAGAGATAATAATCACTAAGAATCAGCATGCTTCAAAATCTGAAACTGGTCTATTTTAATCAGTGAATTTTCATTTAAATTGCTTTTAACTTACTTTTCAAAGAGATACTCCAGATTTCTAGAGTTTATAATTCTTCCTCCTTAAAATATTACTTTGAAGTGTGCACAGATACAGACGGTGGCTACCGTCTGTATCTACCAACAAATAATGACTTCTTCTACCAACAAATAATGACTTCCTGCCACTCTACAAGCACCATAGCATCCTCGAGATGGTCTTGGTCACAAGCCCTGCTGCGGGGTTCTTCACACCCCTCCACTGTGATCCAGGCAAATTCTTCCCCCAAACACCAAACCTTATATCCTCCTTTCCTAATTCCCTATTGCCAGTCTTTCTCTCCAGCCGTTTCTTATTCTTTATCCTCTACTGAAGACTTAATTCATAAAGTCTGTCCTTTGCTTGGTGAACAGACTCTAAGGTTCTCCTATGTTACTGGTGTTTATTCTGGTACTTAGCCTGATTATATCATTCCTAAATAGGATGGAGAAGTACTTTTTGTTCCTGGAGGCCACCATGGTATTCAGTAGCCTTGTTTAACATGGAATGAGCACAGCCCCAGTTGGCCTGGATAAGACTTTGTCTCCATCTCAGGATATCTGCATATAGATACATACTTATTTTGATAGGGTGATCCCAGCAGAGAGCAACTTGTCCAATGGAAAAGAGGAATCACTTGCTCCGAAGAATACTTTATAGGCTTGATGGTTGCCATAAGTCAAAGGTAAGAGATTTCAACTACTCTAACTGTTAAGCTAGAACAACCTGAAAATTTTTTCTTTCATTTGTTTATTTGAAAATTATTACTATTTTATTTAAATGTGTAGTTTGAATATAGTAAAATGGACAGATTTTTTAAATGTTTATTTGTGTTTGTGTTTGTGTTTGTGTTTGCATGGGTGCATGTGTGGAGTCATGGAAAACTTGCAGGAATTGGTTAGCTCTTTCTACTATGTGGGGGTCCCAGGTTAGGCATGGCAAGTGGCTTTATCCACTAAGTCATCTTGTGATTCCCAAATGTATAGATCTTAAGTTTACATTACAATAAATTTTGATGGATTAGATATCTGTGTAACCACCATCTGTATCAAGGTACAGAATATTTCCATTAGCATATAAAGTTTTCCTGTACCACTTTTCAATGGGCATACTATTCTTGGAGTTGGGAACTTCTCACTTTCAGTTGAGTTAATTGGGACCACAATACCAGAAAAAGTAAATAGCCATAGTCTACTGAACTGGGCACAAAGGTCTCAGCTAGGCCAGCTTGGGTTGGTTTCAGCTCACTGTCCCCATGTGTATATAGATGGAATCACACAGAATGCATTCCCTTGGGATGTTTTGCTCAGTATAGTGCCTTTGAGATTCATCCATATTTCTTTTTTTTTTTCTTTTTTTTTTGGTGTTTTTTTTTTATTTAAATTTATTTATTTTTTTAAGGGATTCTACAATACAATGACACAGTTGTTTGCAGATAGCATTGATGTCACTCATTATGTCATACAATCAGGTAATTGGTGCATTTTGCAAGTATCTATGTCCAAATTTTGAACAACCCAAGGTTCCCATAGACCAGTTGGAGAAGCTTGTATGCACAGACATGTTGATCAATCAGGAGTCCAGACTATATTCCTGTAGTCTCATGATTCACCCCTATCTCTCCACAGCACTTACAATCTACCACACCTCCTCTTCCGCAGTTTGTTCCCTGGGCTTTGGGAAAGGGGCACAAGTGAGTGAGAAGAAAACAGTCTAATTTCTTTGGAGTTGTCATTTTGGACTCCAATATATTCATGTTGTTTCCCTTCATGGATTGACAGCTTTCCCAGTGATATCCTTTTTAGTCATATTAACAAAGCACAAGCTATTGGATGTACAGGCATTTAAGCAGTACCACTTATTATGTCAAGCTAAGCTGTGAGCATAGACACAGATGCTTGGATGGCATGCTAATCCGCAAACTGTGGTTTCTCTATAAAGGGTGACAAGTTCTTACTGTGGCTCACAACATCGCCCAACCACCAGAGGACACAAGCTTGTGGCATCTGCTGTGAGTTATTCCTCCAAGGAGAGAGCCAATAGCCAAATAGATTTGGGATATATATATTTCTATATATCTGTAACCTATGGAATTTCATTGCTTTTTTAATTTTATTGATACTTATTTCATTATCTAAATGTTATAATTTGTTGATCCATTCAATTACTAATGGATGACTGGGCTGTTTCCTTTATTTTACTATTATCAATTAAGTTGCTAGGAGACTTTCTTGGGTAAATGCCTATGAGTGGAATTGTTGAGTTGTAAAATAGGCATACGGTTATCATTATTAATGACACACTATTTTCCAAAGTGCTTATACAATTTTCTTATTTCCACCAGCACAGTTTGACTGTCACAATTGCTCCTTTTTGGCCAATGCTTGTTACTATTAGTTTTATGAAATCCAGCCATTAGAGAGCCAATGTCATTTCATATGTCTTTAATTCTAATTGCCCTGCTAAATACTGATGTTGAATACTTTTCATGTGCTTCTTGGTATCATATTCTATTCCAGTTGTTCAGTTTTTCTGAATAGTCTGTAAAAGTGACTTTGATTTCTTATGCATTAAGTCTGCTCATTTTGATTCAGAAAACCAGATTTGGGGATGGAGAGATGACTCAGCAGGAAGGAGTGGGCCTCGCTCTTCCAGAGGAGATTGGTTCTTAGCACTCATGTGTGACAGCTCCTAAGTGACTGTAACTCCAGCTTCAGGGAATCTGATGACCGCTTTTGGCCCTGTCTGCACCCAAACACACTCGGTACATACTCATAAAGACAGACACAAATACACATATAAATAAAAATAATACAAAGCATTAACAGTTTTAAAACCTAAAAAAGAAAGCCAGATTTAACTTGGATCTTTATCAATGACATTACCTGGATTAAGACTTTAGTTTTTCTTCAGTTTGCCTGATAACAGAAGAATGTAGAAAAGATGCAATTATATTACTTTGTCTATAAGTCCACAAATGAGACAGTTTCCTTGCTATTAAAATGATCTGCTGTTGCTTAAATAATATTTTCACATTGCTATTATAAGTTCTCATTATTTAAACATTAAAAGTGTAAGATTGGGGCTGGAGAGATGGCTCAGCAGTTAAAAGCACCAGCTGCTCTTGCAGAGGATCCAGGTTCGATTCCCAGCACCCATATGGAGGCTAAACCACCTGGAACTCCAGTTCGGGAGAATCCAATGCCTTCTTTTAACTCCATGGGCATTGCAGGAGATGGATGTACTTACATTCATGCAGCCAATACACTCAAGCACATAAAATAAGAATCGTAAAATATTTTTTAAAAATGTAAGATTTGCCCTTGAATATTGTTGAATATTCAATTAAATAAAATATTATTAATAAATGAACAAATTATCTAAGTAGATTATAGTTTATTTAGTGAAGTGAATTCCGGTACTTAATAACCTAATTTTGTTGAAGAATTTTGTATGTAAGCATTTTGATGTTTCTGCATGGAATCAGGATTCTGATTCTTACCAAATGTTTTGGTCTGTGCATGTCTGGCTGTGGTCATTGATTCCGAAGGCTGGATTAGAAAGCTGTCTTGGAGATGGGTTCCATGGCTTCCCAACAGATAAAGACAATTCTGTGCAGCTTTTCTTCTTTCATGGGCACTCCACTTTTGGAACTAAGAGGGATTATGATATTGGTCTGTGATGGATTTGGTCTTTGAATCAGAATTCTCTCTGATTCCTTTGATTGCCATTCTTCATTCCAAGGTCACATGTCCTTCTGCTTGACTGGGGAAATGCCACTCTTCTTTTTATTTAAATTTCTACAGATGTTTTATGTGTACTGAGTTTCTTCAAACAACAAGGCAATGTAGCAATCAACAAAGCAATTATATTATCACTTTTCTATGAGGGGTCATGGGGGCCAATCTGAGGAAAATGACTCAAAAAAAAATACAGTATGCTAGTGAAAAGAATTCTATAACTAATCTCCTCTCATAAATATATAAAGACAAAACTACATCAACAGAATTCCCAGTCACAAGGCCTTGCTTATTTCATCTAGCTCTGCTGACATAACTGAAAGAGGTCATTTGGGAGAAACCAGCACAAGACATCATGCTGATGAAACTGGATTCATAGGGTAAGTGCTTCAACTCAAGGCTCATTTTAAATGAGAGTGGCTTTTCAAACTGGGTAGCAAGATTTCTGTAAAGCAATTAATGAAGGCTTTCCTAGTAAGATGAAGTGTTTTTCCAACCTAAGTTTCCCATCTCTATTATGAGCGCACTGTACTTTGCAAGTAGCTTAGAGAAAAATCCCTTTATCTAGAGATATCAATTTTCAGCAACCCATAATCCAATTTAAGAGTTTTGTACTGATTTAATAAGGACAGGCACTATGTAAGTCCCTTCCACACATTTAATTGACGTTAATCCTTTACTACTTTCTGTAATAATTTTGCCATCAGGCCCTCAAACTGTAATGGAGGAAAAGTGTAGACTCTGTGGGATATCATTTAGACAACTGCATGTTTTGAAGACCTCTTTGCCTAAAAAGTTGTGAGACAAGGGAAGGAACAGGATCTGCATTCCTGGGAGATGTACAGGGCCATGCACTGGGATTGGGGCACCCACAGCTTCATTTCATCAAAACATTCACTCAAAGTGAGCATGGGCCCTTATACCAGGAGCCTGAGAGAGCTTGAGTCTCAAGACTTCTCCTTGCACTGGCCTTTGCTAAGGCCCTGGATGCATCCTAGCAGCATGCGTGTGTGTGTGTGTGTGTGTGTGTGTGTGTATGTCTGTGTGTGTGTGTCTGTGTGTCTGTGCACCTGCATGTCTCTGCGAGTGTATCCACCTGGGTGTGCCTGCACACAGAGGCCAGGGGAAGGAGTCCTATCCACTGGAGCTGCAATTACAGGCAGCTGGGAGCAACCCAACATGGATGCTGGGAATGGAACTCAGATCCTCTTGAATAACAGTACACATTCATAACCACTGAGCCATCTCTCCAGCCCCTAATATCTCATACTTTTGCTTGGCTTTTATTTCCTTGGAAACTAAGGGTTAAAAGAATGAATCATAGCCTCTGATCAGTTATGGTCAAAGCTGACTATTGTACTTATCACTGTGAGGAAGGTGCTCTATCCTGCAGATCTTTCTAGTCCTAAAATCCAAGGTGACTACAGGTTTAGGACAATGACTCATATTTCTGCCTTCAGCCTCGGAGGGAGATAAGACAGGTCAGGTAGGCATATAATCCTTAGTGATTATCATGCCTATAAATAGACTAGCAGGAGTCTGACACAGGATGAAGGCAGTGTCAGGCTTTCACCTTGCTTCCAGTTACTTTATGAGCCCAGATGAAGAGCGAAGGATTTTTAGCAAAATACCTTCTATTTAGAACAAAACTATGAGCAAAGTGTGCAAATCTGCCCCCTACTGGCCAAAAACAGCATATAAAACCACAAAGATGTTACCGAGCTGAGTCTATAGCTTGTTTTGCAACATATATGGTAAGTGGATAATTCATTGCTTTCAATGTGTTTCCCAAGGCCACTACTTCCATTGATGACATTTTTACAACACACACACACACACACACACACACACACACACACACACACACTATTCTGAGCCAGGGTAAAGAAGGGTCATGAGAGAGAAATAGGGAAGAGAGTTTAAGATTAAAGCTTGTTAACTTTAACTTAGCTTGTAAAAATTTATCCCAAGAGTCTAAGGCCTAGTTTTCCTTATGGCTGGTGCCATACTGATTTTGGCTGTCAACTTGACTGGTTCTGAAATCAACTAAAAATCAGATTATCTGAAGTTGGAAGACACAGCCTAAATGTATGTGGTACCTTTTGGTAGCAGCCCAACTAAAAGAACACGGAAGAAGGAAAGGTTGCTCTTTGCCTGCTTGCCTTCACTCTCACTGACAGATTAGCAACTGTCCAGGAATCTGCCAGCCTCTGGGTTGAGACTGCTGAGACATCCAGCCTTGTACCCTGAGCAAATACCAGATTCTTGGCCTCACCATTACCGCACAGGATTGTTGGACTACCCCAATCCTATACTCTAATCCAATCTAATAAATAATCAAATCCCTTGTATGTTCATTCTATCATTTCTGCTCCTCCAGAGAACCTTAATACAGCTAGCTAAATTTAAATAAACTGACTATACAATAGGAAGACAGAGTAAATAGATATTAAGTAATCTCAATACATAAGATTAACTTTTGTTACAAAGTCAGGTAAAATAGGAGCCATTCACAGAAAAGTCATTCCCACAGAAGAAGTATACCGAATACTTCTATAGCAGACAGGGAAATCTCATAATTCATGTGCCTTGTGTAGAGTGCTCAAAGGGTCCTGGACGGCTCATTAGTGAAAGGAAATTAACTTTGTAATCAACACTCTCTCTGGTTAATGAATCCTAAATGTAAAAACTGAAAATATCCCATTGTTTACAAATAGTTTAATTGCATCTCAAAATACAGGTCAAGAATACATAAAGACAAATTGTCTAGCATCCAACAAGATGAAACTCAAAGTTATGTTACCGAATATGAATGTTACCGAGTAGGAGCCAGCTATATCAGTGTGCACCTGTATCTTGTATTCCTCCCGCTTGAGGCAGGACGATCAGGAGTTTAAGGCCATCCGAAACTCCATATTTAGTTTGGGGACAGCCTGAACTAAATGAAACATTGCCTTAAAATTACAAAGATTGTCATACATGCATAGAAGCATGAAAATATGATCCATAATGGCAGGGCAACCAATATAAACCAAAGAAGAAAAGATACACATCTTAGAAATGGCCCTTGCTGGGCTGGAGAGATGGCCTAGCGGTTAAGAGCGACGACCGCTCTTACAGGGGACCCGGGTTCAATCCCCAGCACCCACATGGTGGCTGAGAACCATCTGAATCTCCAATTCCAGGAGAACTCCAGTTCCAGGGGAATCTGACACCCTCTTCTGACCTCCGCGGCATTGCACAACACGGGTGCACAAACCTGCATGCAGACAGTACATTCATACACATACAGAAATAAATAAAATTTAAAAAAAATTAAAAAAAGAAATAGCCCTTGCTATGGCTTTTTCTGTGGATGATGAGATCTTCACCAAACAAGGAGCTGGAGGAAACCCTCACTCTAAGATAGTTGCATCTGGACATGATTTATTTGAAGCATCATATGGAGAGACATTTTATTCTTCTTGTAAATATTTTCATTATTCTTTGATAATTTGATACATTAAACAATTTATCTTGATCATATCACCCCAACTCCCCTCCTCAGTCCCCTCGGGATTCCCCAAACACATCACCCTTCACATAAAGAAACATCCCTATGTCTATTGAAAAAGAACACAGGCTTCAGAGCCAGACCTTTGTGTTCCAGTGTTTGAATCTTTGAATCCCAACTCTCCCCCTTTAGGTAAGGTCATTACTCCTCTGTGTATTGGCTTCCCCATATCCTTAACAGAGTAAAAAAAAAAAAAAAAGAAGATTCAATGAATTTATACAAGTTGAGCATCTGTTATCTAAAATGCTTGGGGCCAAAGGTATTTGGAATTTTTGAGTTTTTCAATTTGAGGAATATTTACACATACATAATGAGATATATGGGAGTATTAGTCAATTTTCTGTTGCTGTGATAAAACCACCATGACCAAGGGAACTTATAAAAGGAAGAGTTTATTTGATCTTAAGACTGACAATTCCAGGGAATTAGAGTCCATTGTGGTGGGAGGCATGGTGGCTGGAGCTGGAGCAGAAAGCTGAGGTTCACATCTCACAATGAGCACAGGAAGCCAAGAGAGGGCAACTGGAGCCTGCAAGGTTTGTTGAACTCACTAAGCCTGTCCCCAGTGACATACTTCCTCCAGGATGGCCACACCTTCTAAGATCTCCCAAAACAGTGCCACCAACTGGGGACAAAATATCTGACTACTTGAAGCCTATGGGGACACTCATTCAAACCACCACATTGGGGAATAGGACCCACACATAAACAATTCATTTACAATGATCACCTTTATAACTAATCATTGCTGTTATTTGTTTCCCTTTGAATATGCATGTAGGTAGTACATCTTTAAAGCTCTTTTTTATCTTCAAGACCTGGCATTGCCTCCAGCACAGAGGAGGTACAGCAAGTGTTTGCTGACTAGGAGGATGAGGAGCTCATAGCTAACTTTCCTGATCGGAACCTGCCCTGCTAATTCTTCTGACCTTGACATTATTTTCTTCTCTTTTTCTTCTAAGTACAACCAAGGCTAAATATTTTATACTGAGCTCAGATCCTGTACTTTTAAAACCATTTGATGAATTTAAATGCAGTGCAAACATTTCCAGGACTTTACTGTACCTAAAGAATGTCAAGAGTGTGCTCAGGGCTGGAGAGATGGCTCAGGAATTAAGACCACTTGTCTGCTGCTACAGAGGACTTGGATTTGGTTGCCAGCACCCACATGGCAGCTAACAACTCCAATCCAGGGGACCTGAGGCCCTCTCTAGCCTCCAAAAGTATTGCACATATGTGCATACTCATATAGGTGCAGGTAAAATACACATACACATACAATAATTTTTTTTTAAAAAAGAGTATGGTAGGACTGGATGGATCTGACTTTACATAAATCCATATCTATATTCCTTTTTTTTAATTTAACAATAGACATATCATTGTTAAACATTATTTGTAATATTTAGTAAAAGATAAAAGATCTGTACTACCCGAAGTGAAACCAGAGTAAACGTACTTTATCTGGAATACTTAGTATGAGTGATATATTGAAGGAATTCAATCAACAGTTACTAAAACCCCCAGAGCCAGAAAGAATAGACAAAAGTATTGTATGTGGTAACTATAACCTTGAAACTTTATAAACAACACATATAATGTTAAATAGTCTAGCAGGGTTGTAGAAAAATGTGCAGTTAATTATTTGAATAAATGTCCTGGCTCAGCCATAGTTTTAGGAAACAAAACTTGGTCTATGTCACTCATTAACACCACTGTACACTTTTCATTGATATTTTTTTCAAGAATTCTTGGGAATCTCATGTGAATAATTAAGACCAGGATTTCCTTTCTTGGTTGGTTCTCTGATCAATCTTAACTTTTGAGCAGCAATCCAATTTCCTGGAAAAACAAGCCCTAGAAAAAAATCACCTACTTGAGTGAAATTTTGTAGCAGACATCTGTGACTTTTGCACACTCCCTTTTGGTCCCCTTTTGAGGACAGCTACCTGGCCTCCACTGTAGAGATACCCATCCTCTCCCCTTGGTCCATGTGGTTACATGGAGCTGTGTTCTTGAGTGGTGGATTAGTGAAGATAAAAATAAATTATTGTGTATTACTGGCCTAGGGAGTGGTTTGGAGGTGGATATATAGATCAGCTGGAACCAAAGAGAATAATAGCAAAGCTTGCTGTAGTATCTTAATTGTGTGAGGTAATATATATTTTCTTTTTTACTTCAAGTCAATTTGAGTTGAATTTTCCATCACATACAATTAGAAAATCCCAAATAATTATTTTAATACCTATTACCTTATAAAAGCATCAGGTATCATTAGGTTCTGAAGTATTTAAGTCTTAGTTGATATAAAACACATTTCCAAGTACTTAAGGTTGCTTTCCACACATCCCAAAGACCAATTAGAAAGTGATATATTCCATGGGTGCACAGAGTGGCTTATATTTCAATGTCATTAATAAATTATTTAGTGTTTTGGGATAACAGTCACAATTTATAGTCTCATGTTTCTTTTTTCATTTGTTTATATAAGTAAGACATCTTAAAGCTACTAATTTTTAAATGGCATTAAATAATACTTAACTCAAAAATTAAAACTATCTAGAGAGACATTATCATTTAGGAAATGAGAATGGTGTTAATTCTATGCTGTTACTGAACAACTTTATCTTAAAGGTAAACTTTCTGGCAACGAAGCCCAAAGGAAGCTCAGAAGAAATTTTAAATCTTCCACTTTCTAATAAAAGAATACTTGCTTGTTATTCAAAGGGGGGGGGGATGTTTTATCAGATGTGTTTTTAGAGGAAATTTCTTTATAACCAAAGTCATGAGTTTTAAATTTTCATTCAGAATCTAGACTTTTGTGAATCCCCTACTTTTGTTTGCTTGGCTTCTTCTTTTCTCCCATTCATCATGCAACTTAGCAGCGACTTTAATAAAATGCTGTGATAACATTTTCGTGGCTTGCCTGATGTGTAATGATTAGAGGGGAAGAGATAGAAAACAGCTGGCTTAGCCATCTAGCCAGGCTGAGACTGAAGCCATGTATCTTAAAAGACAATTGAAACCACCTGTACCAGCCCTGACCTCTGCTTCCAGGGTTAAGGAGGTAACTTGCAAATTTGGGATGCTTTGGAAAGTCTTTTAAAGAGGACTTCTGGGTGGTAAAAACTTGGCTAAAATGACTTCTGTGTTCCCTGGAAACTGAAGCCCAGATTTTTTGCAGAGTCTGGGCAAAAGTGGTTGGACTTGACCTTGTTACATCAAAGCTTCTATTGTACTCTTAAAGATAAAGGAAAACTTCACAGCCTCAAGACAAACAGGCCACTGGCTCCACATAATACTTCGAGGATACTTAAAAAGTCAGCAGCCATTAATGTTACCACCAAATGGGACTCCTCTTCTTGGGATGCCTGGAAATGTGGCTTGGTGTCCTTTGTCGGCATTCCTGTTTGCCTCCGTTTCCTTTCCTTTCTTCCGTTACAAGTCTCTTCTCTTTAAGTTCATCATCAAACAGTTTATGGGACTCAATATTCCCTTTCCCATTCTTCCAGGAATCTGTGTCCTCTGTGAAATCCCAGTTTCATCAGCTCTCTCCTGAACACTTGAAGACGTTGGCCACTTAATCCTTCATTGATAATTTATGTATACCCTCAAGGCCTGAATGATTTGGGGTATTTATTACTAATTTCATCAGAACCATCTTTTGAGGTTAGGCATCTCATAAGTCTTCGAAGGCAATAATGCAGGCAGAGAGGATAACAGAAAATAATTAGAATGATAAGCAATTACATGTTCCCAGAACAAACCTAAGATTTTGCTCAGTACATACAGTGCTGTATGTACTATGACTTTATCCTTTTCAACTAGACAGCAAGGACCCCATTGGGGTGTTGCACTACAGCAGAAACATCTCCCTCTGAGCCCAATAGTTTCAGTCAATGGAATAGTTTGTGGCACAGATGCACCATGCCCTTCACTCTTTGTTATTAGTTTCTCGGAATAAAGATGGATTCTATGGGAGAAAGCTAACCAGATAAACTAGAAATGGCAGGCACTGTTGTAAGAACTATGAATGGTGGAAGACGCCTTTTGCCAAACTTTTTACACTTCGGTATGAATTTGCTTATACATATTTTGTTTATTCTTACTGATGAATTCTTATCCTGAGTTTCGATGTTTATAATGTGTTTGACTCTTTTGTGCTTCCAAAGTTGATGACAAATATAAGATGTATACTATCCAGTAGCATCTCATGTCAAAGAGCACAGATTTGGGAAAGCCATAATAGCGTCTGGGGTTACATGTATTGCTAAACATAAAGGCGGCTCAGAATTTTTCTTTGCATAAGGAGTTAAGCAGCCATGACTCTGGGTTGGAGGTGGTGACAAGAGGAATTGTCTAGGAACACACTAATTTTCCTTAGATTATATATTTATTTTGTGCAGATTGGGAAGAGGTAAATGAAGATTGTTGGAATTCAAAAATCCCCTATTTCTGTCCAGTGGTTCCTTGGTCCTCTTAAAATTTAATTAATTAATTAATTAAAGTGTCTGCCTGCCTGCATGTTAGTGATCCTATGCCATGCAATGCCCATGGAGACCAAAGAGGGCATCAGTTGCCCTGGAACTGGAACTAGAGTAAAGGATGGTTGTTAGCTGCCATGTGGGTGCTGGGAACTGAACCCAGGTCCTCTGCAAGATCAGTCAGTCAGTGCTTTTAACCACTGAGCCATCTTTCCAGCCCATTGGCTCTATGAAAGGAGTAGCTAAAAATACACTTACCCAAGCTCATACATGTTCACTGGAGTATTTACTTAGATCTAGTTTTGAGTCTCTGCATTAACCGCAACATGAAACAGCATACATGAACTCAATATCAATGAGAATCTTTATCAAAAAAACAAGGCCGATGGCTCCTGAGAAACATTGAAGTTGGACCTCTGGCCACCACATATAAGTGCACATACACATACATATATGAACAGATACATATATTCATGTACACACATATACATGCAGACAAACTAAATAAATGATATATTTTTTATTTTTATTTTTTTGTCTTTTCCAGACAGGGTCTCCCTGTAGCCCCAGCTGTCCTGGAACTCACTCTGTAGACCAGGCTGGCCTTGAACTCACAAAGATCCGCCTGCCTCTGCCTCCCAAGTGCTAGGATTATAGGCATGCACCACCACGCCCGGCTAACAAACTAAATAAATGATATTTTTTAAAATGCCACTCAGCCTATAAAGCTATGTATAAGTCAGGCTGGCCTTTATGAAGAAAGGACTTTGTCACTAATGCCTGTCCCTGGTCTGCCCTCTTCCATGGTCTCCCTTTCCTTGGGTCTCTACATGTCCCAAAAGACCCAGGGCTCCTTTAAGGAAACCAGCTACTTGGCATGAAAAATTAAATAAAAGCTGGGCTTGGTGGTGCACGGCTTTAAATTCCAGCACTTGGGAGGCAGAGGCAGGCAGATCTCTGTGAGTTCAAAGCCAGCCTGGTCTACATAGTGAGCTCCAGGCCAGCTGGGACTAAAAGGAGACCCTGTCTCGAAAAGCCAAAAAAAAAAAAGAAAGNAAAAAAAAAAAAAAAAAAAAAAAGAAAGAAAAATAAAATAAATAAATAAAGGTCAAATAAAAGTGTGCTTATATAGCAAACAATTAAATCTTTGTAAATAAAAATTTTATTTTAAAAAAAGAGGCTGGAGTGCTTCTTTGGACTTTCTCAATCCCTCTTGAACCAGAAGACCCTAGAAGCCACCACAGTGAAATGGACTCAGGAAGGTCCTAACAGACATATCCAAGGTTCCCATAGCATAGGGTCCTTACATAACCTACTAAAGGTTAGGGAAGAATGAAACATCTGTCTTCCAGGTGAATCTAGAGCCACTGTTGTTATTTTTACTTTTTAAACGTTTAGTTTGTGTGTGTACATGCACGTGTGTATATGTCTTCATGTGTGTATTCTCGTGTGTTTGTGTGTGTGTACATAGAGGCCAAAAGGCAACATCAGGTGTTTACCTTAACTCATTGAACCTGGAGGTATCTAGTTGTCAAAACTGGCCGGCTGAAAATCTCCATAAATATCATCCTGATTTTGTTTAAGAAAACAAACATTGCTTCCACGATGAAGTATACATAGGTTCTCCATTCAAGTAACTGTAGTGGGAAAACAGCTTTGTTTTCCAGCCCTATGCAATCAACATGCTTACAAGCTGAGTAATAGACTAGAAATAAGGATCATCTTGGGAAGGGTATAGAACATGGGTGGTATGAAGAAGAGGAAAGGAAGAATGACGGCGAGGGTATTACCTTGGGGAGAGAATAGGAGAAGGATGGGCAGAGAGAGAACTAACACTCAGGATGTTTGGAAAGGCCATATGGTAACCTACTATGTTCTAAGCCTCATATATATGTTCATATGAAACAGTTGAATTGGAGTTACTCTATGCAAGGGACAATGCTCATCCCAAAAGCTATATGTTGGCCAACAAAAAGCCCAGTGCAAGGTGTGGATACGACCCTTCAAGTTGTTGACACCCTCAGGGGTGTCCCAGGGGCCCCACAAACAATCCAGGCTATCATCATTTCATCTCTCAGTTCTCAGCAGAGAAACTTCTTGCAGCGGATGGTGATTAACACAGAGAATGACAACTGGTCAACATGCAGAAAACAAGAGACTGCTCAGCCCTAAATGAGATACCTATACCACACACTCTCTTCCCAAGATTCAGAGATCATTGTGGAAGATGAAGCAGAAAGATTATAAGAGCCAAAGGTGTAGATGAATACAAGGAAACAGCGTAACCTGGACACCAAGGGTTGTTGCACACTCGAGCCTCCGATGCTTGTGACAGTAAGTACAAGACCTGTGCAAACCTGAACCAGACAAACCCCAGCATGGAGTCAAGGGAGGCAGGCAAAATGCACAGACTCAAGTTGAATATCTATTCCCAGTTGATAGCTTCTGGGAGAGGCAGAGTCAGTTCCTTTTAAGAGTGTGTTGTCCTGGGCTGGAGAGATGGCCTAGCAGTTAAGAGCGCCGACCGCTCTTACAGAGGACCCGGGTTCGATCCCCAGCACCCACATGGCGGCCGAAAACTGTCTGAAACTCCAATTCCAGGAGAACTCCAGTTCCAGAGGAATCCGAGACCCTCTTCTGACCTCCGCAGCATTGCACGACACGGGTGCACAGACCTGCATGCAGACAGTACATTCATACACATACAGAAATAAATAAAATTAAATAAAAAAAAAGAGTGTGTTGTCCTTTAGGCTGACCAGAGTCCAAGGGATAAACCCACATCCAATAGCACTGGCGGAGAACAAACTAGACTAAATGTGCCTTCAAAATAATCCAGGCCATGAAGTTGAGGGGGAGCAGAGGGTGGTGGGAGAGATGGCAGAGGGGCTCTATGAAGATTTGGTGTACATACCACTGCCCAGGTGCTCTTCTTGAACCATATTCTCTTTGGACTTTTAATTAAAATTGTTTTCATTTATTACTTTTATGTGTATGAATGTATTGACTGCATATATGTAACTGCACCTGTACTGTGAAATGCCCCCAAGAACTCAGGAGAGAATGACGGATCCCCTGGAATTAGAGTTAAGGGAGCTTTTAACCACCATGTGGGTGGGAATGGAACCCAGGTCCTCTGCAAGAATAGTCAATGCTCTTACTACCGAACCATCCCTTCAGCCCCCACATTCTATTCTTTTAGAAGGTCTCCTTATGTTATATTCTAAACAAACTACCTTCTTCCTATTACTATTAACAATCTGTGATCAGCAAAAGCATAATTATTTTATCACATCCTAAAGCAAAACGGGCTTCAATTATTTTGTTCACCACTCTATCCCCAAACATGGTATTTATCTTGGCACACAGCCAAAGTCTAATAAATATTTGCTGTTTCAATAACTGCATAAACAAGCAAGGCTGCTGTTGATTGTGCAGCACAACATTTTGAGACATTTGATTTGATATTATCTGCTTGGCAACATAGTCACAAACTTTTATTTACCCCTGAATCATTTAACAACACACCAGGGATGGCCCAAGAAAAGCAGTAACAAAAACCAGAATACAGGAAAGTCGCTGACAGGACCATTACCCTTTCTTGAGTCAATATTTTTAAATGAGCTGGCCAGACATCTACGCAGCCGCTTGCACAGCCACAGGTAGGGACCACAGCACACCAAACACAGGGTTTGTTTTGCTCCATCCTGGGGCCTTTACACCTATCTTCTGGTCTGTTTGTATCCCAGACACTCATGCCACCTCTTCCACCTCTCTTAGATAAGACTCTGGTGTCACCTCCCAGTGACACCTTCCTTAGCTGTCTCAAAGTGCACTTAAATTGCATCTTCTCACCCCAACACAAACACACACAAGCTCTCTCCCTGACCTCCCTTCCAGAACTCATTTTTTGTTTTGTTTTATTTTGTTTTTGAGACAGGGTCTCCCTATAGCCAGGCTGACCTTGAACTCACAGAGATCTGCCAGCCTCTGCCTCCCCAGTGCTAGGACTAAAGGAGTATGCCACCACACCTGGCTTAAAGACGGTTCTTAGCCACTATGTGGGTGCTGGGAATCGAACCTGGGTTCTCTGCAAGAGCAGTCAGCACTCTGTAACTACTGAGCCATCTCTCCAGCTGCCAGAACTCATTTTTTATGGTACATTTGTACAATGTCACTTGCTTTATTTATTTCAGCTTTGTGAGACAGAGCAGCCCAGGCTGCCCTCTGTGCTTGGCCTCAACCTCCTGAATTCTGGGATTACAGGTATGAGCCACAGGGTTGCTTTTCTTGTTTACTCTCTGTCATCTCCTGTGTCACAGATTTTTGCTTTATTCCTTATTGTATCCCAGGCCCTGATAGGGTGTCTCACACCTGTGTTTGTATTAATTGCTTTCCTCATCACCAAGACAAAAAGACCTAGAAGAAAAACTTACAAGAGGATTGATTCATTTTGACTTGTGCTTTGAGAGCATACAGCTCAGCATGGTAGGATCATAACTTGAGCTGGTGGCAGTGGGAGTAACCAGGCTGTTTGTTTACATCTCGGTAGGTTAAGAAATGGAGAAGCCGGGTGTGGCGTGGCGGCACACACCTTTGATCCTAGCACTTGGGAGGCAGAGGCAGGCAGATCTCTGTGAGTTCAAGGCCAGCCTGGTCTACAGAGTGAGCTTCAGGCCAGCTAGGACTAAAGGGAGACCCTGTCTCAAAAATACCAAAAAAAAAAAAAAGAGAGAGAGAGAAAGAAATGGAGAAAGTGAGGCTGGAAGTGGGCTGGGATATAACTCCCTAGGCATGCTCCAATGTTTTCCAACTGTGGGTCATCCCCTACATGTTCTACAACTTTCCCAAACAAGGGTATGGGCTGGGGGCAAAATATTCCAACACATGAACCTATGGGCACATTTAACATCTAAATACTTTAAGTACTCAAAACTACAAATAAACAGATAGGGTCTTATTTTGCAAGAATGAGGCATTTGTCTCAGTCCCACCTGTGCTGACAGGATCCACTGTGTCCATGTAAACAAAGAGTCTTGGGCAATCACACCAGTTGAGACGTACTGTAGACACAGCCCTCGGTTTGTCCATGGTTCAAGCCTGGTGGCTCACATCCACAGACTCAGCACCCTTGAGCTGAACCACTGTATATCCTAGTCAACCATATGCAGGAAACTGAGGAGATCTAGTTTATGTAGTTCTTTGAGGAGAGGGGAAAAAAAGCAGAAGTGAAAAAGATAAAGAGTAAAATGATAAGAAAAGATGAAAAAGGGAGCCAGAAGAGGAAAGCAGAAAGAAGAATCCAGGAAAGAACAGAGAAAGAGTTGGAAAATCCAACAGATGCTGACCTCACAATACCCGTCCCTCACTGGCTCTCCCTGTCGCTTTGTTCATCTCAGGCCTTGCTGCCTATCTCCAGACATTCCTCCCCTTGGATTTATGGAGAAACCTTGAGAGGCACTCAGTGGCTCAGGCTACCGACAACCACAGGTGCAGCAGTTATGTGTCTGCTGATACAGGAATGCATACTTTAATTTTTTAAAAACATGCTTTGCTCCTCCAGCTGATTTCTATTTTTGAAATGTCTGTGCTTGGAGCTTTGCAGTGGCCAGTCTGGTAATGCATGAACAGTAATTGCAGCCAGAGCAGATGTAGCAATGCCTTCAAGAAGTTGGGGTGGGGGAGATGAGAGCTGGGGTAGCTTATAATAACAGCTATTGCAAAAGACCCAAGGCACTAGCAACACTCAGAGATGAGGAAATAAGGCCTTATAATAACTGAAAGCAGCAAAAGATGGACTAAAAAAGGAGCCTGTCTTCAGGAAGCTAAATGATTCTGGTTGTGATTTTATAAAATTGGTACTTGAGTAGGGGCTTTTTTTAATTTTATTTATTTATTTTTATTTTAACATGTATGAATACTATGCCTCACTGTATGTAAGTGCATGAAGTACCCTTGGAGGACAGAGAGGATGTTGGATCCCCTGAAACTAGAGTTACACTGTTGTTAGCTGGTATGTGCAAGCTGGGATTCAAACCTGGGTCTTCTGCAAGAACAGCCAGTGCTCTTAACCGCTGAGACATCTCTTCAGCCACTCGAGTAGAGTTTCTCTTGTGGGAGTAATTGGGTGGAAGATTGAAAATGAGCCTTCAAATAAGTTAACAGGAAATCAATAGTTTGGAATGGTGTTGTCCTATTGACTAGAAAAAATGTTAATAAGTGTAATATACAGTTATTTAAAAAGTAAATGTTTATCCTGAATTGCATGAAATAATTAATTTCCATGAGAAAATAATTTTCTGTCTCTTCACTTCCCTTCTCTTTATGCAACAAAACATAGGAAACTTTTAAACCAAGCTTTACCAGTTTCTAGGGATGTTTAAAGTAGGAAAAGAATGAAGTTCTACATATTTTCTTTGGCTCTTACCCCCCAAATTGCATTTCAAGCTTCATAAGACATTAAAGTGGGGGAAAAACCTGGCAACAACTAAAGTAAGACAAGGGTTGCAGAAGTGATCTGTAGAGAGACAACTCAGAGAGAAATAAGAAAGAAAAACAGTGTATGAGCGATGATAATCATGAAATGTTTAAACATTGTAAGAAATAGGCAATGAAGTGTAAACAGTTGACAGATGCTAGAATAAGAAACACCATCTCTTTTTTTTTAATTCTCTTTACAGCCTGTAAACTGTGTGCTGCTTCTTATGTGTACCCTGTGTACACTGGGCAGCTGCAGGGCCAGGCTGAAAGGCTAACAACTGTCAGAGCCCATAGCTAGGGTTGGGCAGTGCCTCTCATAGTTCCAGCTCTGCTGGCTGGTGTAAGAGAGCTCATCTTCACTAAAACACGTCTGATACAGGCGGAGTGAAGCCCTCCCCAGTGTCCTGCCATTTAGAGGTGTTAACTTTCCTGACATCACCCTCATTTTAATAAAGAGGAAGCTAAGGACAAAGTAACCAAGGTCTTGTGACAGCAGTAACTGGCTTGGATGAGGTCACAAAGCTGTGACCCCCACTCCACAATGGGAGCAGTGCTCTGCTACGAGGATGAAGAGAGACCAGGGCTTCCTCTCAGCCACGAGAGAGCAGAGAGATCAAGCAGCCGCCTTCTTTCGAAGGAGCCTCACTACCAAAACACCTTTTGGCCCCTTGATGTTGGACTTTCAGACTCCAGAACTGTGAGAGAATGCTGTTTAAATGTCCTACTGATGGTATCTTGTTATAGTTTGGTCTAACCCATTGTCTAACTTTTTTAGGTAAACGCCCTCCTAGCTTTATAACATAGGGTGGAATGAGGCATCTTGCTTCCGGTCCGTCGTTCCCTGGCTCTCTGTATTTATGCTGTATGGCTCTGTATTTTGGGGAGAGTGTTTAACTCCTCACTATCTAGGTTTTGTAAACCCTGAACCAAATCATTGAAATACCTGAGTCATGGCATATACAGTGCCAGCTTCTCTTCTGCCTTTGCCTAAGATCATCATAGGGACCACACCAGTCAGAATCCTAATCCTCTGTTTCCTTTTCTCCCAACTCATGCCTTGTTTTTTTTTTTTTTTGGAGGGGGGTCATCCGTCTTCCCACACACGTGGAACTGGCCAGTAATGATCACAGTAAGAAGCTCTAAGCATTTTATACTCCTAAATGTCCTAACCTTTATGCTCAGTGTGCCAACTCTATAGGGTGTGTTCTACTATCACTCTAAGCTTGCCAGGCACAAGTGGTGAGGCTCCTTTGGCAGCCGGAAGGTTGAGCCGCAGAGCGCCCTCTGACAGCACTAGCCTGTGTCTAGAGGGGACAGTGCTGCAGGTGGAGACCTGGCTACACTGTAGCCCCTAGGTAGAGACTGAGGCTCCTGAGAATCAGGAGGTGGGTGACCTCTGTCTGTCTGCCCCTGTATTCAACACAGTCCTCTCTTACCATGACCCTCTTAGAGCTGCTTTCTGATTGGATCCTAGTCAGCTTTATAAAACTGGAGGAGGCCCTCTGCTGTGGCTGTATGAAGATTTAGTGTACATACCACTGCCCAGGTGCTCTTCTTGAATCATATTCTCTTTGGACTTTTAATTAAAATTGTTTTCATTTATTATTTTTATGTGTATGAATGTATTGCCTGCATATATGTAGCTGCACCTGCACTGTGAAATGCCCCCAAGAAGTCAGGAGAGAATGACGGATCCCCTGGAATTAAAATTAGGGGAGCTGTTAACCACCAAGTGGGTGGGAATGGAACCCAGGTCCTCTGCAAGAACAGTCAATGCTCTTACTACTGAGCCATCCCTTCAGCCCCCACATTCTATTGGCTAAGCACTGGCTCTTCTCTCACTCCTACCATTGAAGTGGTAACCACTGAGAGTCACACACAGTGAATACTTGCCTTCAGCTTCCAAGGCCAGAAGTGGAGTTGCCATGGATAGCTGCACAGGTTGAGACTGTGTGATCCAGTAGCATCGTGGTCACTGTTGACATCATAGGCTCCCGTGTTTGTTTATTCTTCAGCGAGTGGCAGTGAAGTGTCTTGGTTTATTTTTCATGCGTCTTTGATATTTTGAGACAGGGTCTCATGTAGCTCTAATTTCCTATATATGAAGCCAAGAATGACCTTGCCCTTCTAGTCTTCCTGCCTCAATCTCCGAGAAAATCTATGGTGCTGCCACAATTTTCTGACAGTGAAGGTAGTGTCAAGAAGTCCTTGCTCAATGTTTGTAAAGGCTGTGTGGGGACTAATATAGGCAGCCGAGTGGTCAGGGTGGGGACTTCTCAGCAGGGTACCTCTGAACTGCAGCCATCTCCAAATCACCCACACCATGGCCCTTCCCTCCCACCCGCATAGACTAAACACTCTAAGCCTGTCTCTAAGGCCCTAGCCTAATCCAGTCCTCCCAGGGCCTCTCTGCTTCCACCTGACCCTGGAACATAACAAGCCCTTGCAGCCGAAAGCTGGCCGCTACTTCTTGGCAAGGAGCAGGAGAGGAGGTAACAGAAATACTCCTATCTTTACATCTTTCATTTTTCCGAGTTGAGAACAGAATGAGGAAAACAGCACAGGGGCCCTAGTCACCCTCCCCCACGGGGTCACCACTGGATGGTTCGTTGTTTTCATTTCTCCTCTTCCTGGTCTTAGAATAGAATGAAAGAGTCCAGAGAATTTTCTTTTCTTTTCTTTCTTTTCTTTTCTTTTTTTGAGAGATAGTTTCATGTAGCACAGGCCAGGCTCAAACCCGCTATGCAGCTGAAACCGGCCGCACTTCTGACCCTCTTGTCTCCCCCCACCTCCTGAGATGACAGGCTTGCTCCACCTCATAGGGCTCAGAAGTTTCCTTTTGATTGGATGAGGGGCAAAATAACTTAGGATGAAGCTGGGTTCACTGGCCACCTTCACAGTTTGTAAATATTCACCATCAACACAAGCAGTCACGGTATCTGGGGACAGGGCAGGTGAGAGAGAGGCTTACATCAAACTGCGAAGCCTAGAAACCTGTTAAAAGCAGTAGAATTTCAAGCTGGATGTTGAGGAAATTTGCCATGTCCCAGGTCCTTCGACCTAAGTTTCCTTAAGAGAACTTCAGGGGAGAGTGTACATTACAGGCCAAGCATGGAGGTACATGCCTTTAATACAAGCGCTCAGGATGGAGAAGCAGATGGATCATTGTGATTTTTGAGGCCAGCTGAGGCTACATAACAAGTTTTAGGCTAGTGACCCTGCCTCTAAAAAAAAAAATGCATTGCATTGAAAGGCATTTGAGGGCTGGATTTGTTCAAGAATGTGAGTCTATGCTAAAATATCCCCATGAAAGGAGAAATGAACCCCATTGTTTTTGATGTTGTTAGTTTGTCCTACGTCTTTGTTGCTCTATCTTTCCTAAAACATAAGGTCTTGTTTCTATAGGAATTATGGCTGGCCAGAAAGAAAAGCCCTAGTTAAGCAAATATGGGAAAGCTTCCTCCAAACTCCTCTGCTCTTCTCAGCACATGAAAGTACAATGTCCTAGAGAGTCCCCCTAGCCTTGCCATTCTTCAAGGCTCCCTGAGCTACCAGTGGGGAAAACATAATAGACATTAAGGGAAATTAAACAGTGCTAAATCAGGAACTACTATCTGGATATTTCTAAATTTAGAAGATATTTTAACACAGGAGTAGTGCATTTCTTTCAACACCATGGTTCACAGATGCTTAACTCAAATAAGAAATCACAGCAAACCAGGTAAGAATAAATTGGAAGATGTCCCAACAGCTGTAGTATTAAAGAATGGCCAATAATGGAGAATTATTAAATTGAGACGTTTACTTTCTGTCTACTAAAGGCAATTTGTATTAGATGGTCTGTGATTCTTTTATAATATCCTACAATTAGAAATCAGACTTGCTTTGTTTCCTTTACTAATAATGCTTTCTCACTGGTCTCTTTCAAAAATTAGCAGTCATGCTAATTAGCTCTTGTTGGGGATGCCATCAAAGGTGGCAAATTTTAACACCTTTTGCTCTCTTGCTATCATTTAAGGAGGCTATTCTCTTTGCATGTTAATCTGGAATGTTCCGTGATGCAGAGGATCTGTTAAGTTTCTGAGGAATGATCTCGCATTCATCTTTAGGTCTCAGTGGTCATGTATCGCCTGGTTAAATGCATCTGTGTGGCAGATAAAGGGACGGGGAGAAGAGGGATGATGACCTCAGGGTTACGGACAACATTTAAGTTCATTTAAATCAATGGCTCCTGTTTATTTTCCTTTGGGCCTGTGGGCTCTATCGGATCTCATCACCTCCACACCTGCATCTTCTGGGTTTGTTGACTTTCCACCCGTGACTGCATTCGATAAACAGTGCTCCGAGTGAATAACAACACAGAGAAGGTGGAGGAGAAAGCCGGTAATAGCAAGTCTAAACTTTATGTGAAAAAAACTTACTGCCGTAACTAAAAAAAGTTTCATGATCTTAACTTGAAGTGGAAATTTTATATTAACTCCACAAAGGAAAACAAATGGATTAGAGAGAGTGTTTAGGGTGGCTTCTTAAAAAAATGAGATCCTTGCTGCTTTAAATTGTAAAAATAAAGGTGTCTCCTGTCTCACTCTCCTGAGGAAGAGCTGTCACCATGTCATTTCTCATCTTTTGCTTCAGAGATGCTTTTTCCTTTATGGCTCAAGGATGGATTACTTTGAATAGTCGTTTAGATTAATGTAACACCATCTCATGCCTTTGCAGTTTAAGAGGCTTCTGTGTGTTTTGTCTTTATGTTACTGTTGAAAAGCCATTTTGAGAAGAAATTCAGGTCAAGCCAGCAAGAAGCTTTTTCTTTTGTAAATTTATTTATATTTTAAATCATGGATATCATTCATGAGTATAGTTTTTGCATTTCACAGTGCCCCATTCCTTCTATGTCCCATGCACCATGTATAATGCACTGAAGCCGTTCACTGGTGTTCTTGTGTACCTGTGTTTTGGATTGCCCACTTGGGATTAGATAAACTCTCAGGGAGCTTGTCCTGGGAGAAAACTGATCCTCCCTCCCTCAGTATCCATTCATTACCTGTGACTCTTCATCTTGAGGTGGGACCCCTTGAAATTTCCCCTATCTACCTTGATATGTCAGCTGATTTTGTCATTATACACAGTCTTGTTAAATAATTTCTTGATGCCAATCATTACATACAATTTCCTTTTTATTAATTAAATTAATTTGGCTGACATATACAAATATAAAGTTTTACATATTACAAGGGTATACATTATTCAAAGGTTAAATCCGCTGAACATTTCTATGTTGTTAAACATGTATAATTTCTTTTATAAATTTTTAAATTTATTTTTGTATGTGTATGAGTGTACTGTCTGCATGTAGGTTTGTGCACCGGTGTCATGCAATGCTGCGGAGGTCAGAAGAGGATCTCGGATTCCCCTGTAACTGGAGTTCTCCTGGAATTGGAGTTGCAGACGGTTCTTAGCTGCCATGTGGGTGCTGGGGATCGAACCCGGGTCCTCTGAAAGAGCAGTGCTCTTAACCACTAGGCTATCTCTCCAGCCCCTAAACATGTATAATTTCTTTGTGGTTAAAACTTCCACTGTTCTTTCTTTGAGGCTTTTGACATGAGTGCAACATTACACCTATATTCATCTTACTATAAACTCATATACCAAAGCAACATGCTCTATGTAACTGCAACTTGGTATTTGTTGATCAGCTTCATCCACACATCTCTTCTATCCCAGCCTCTGATGCTCATAGTTTTAATCTTAGCTTTTTTATACTCTTTTTAAATATACTATTTATTTATTTATTTATTTATTTATTTATTTATTTATTTATTTTGTCTTTTCAAGATGGGGTCTCCATGTAGCCCCAGCTACCCTGGAACTCACTCTGTAGACCAGGCTGGCCTTGAACTCACAAAGATCCACCTGCCTCTGCCTCCCAAGTGCTAGGATTAAAGGCATGTGCCACCACGCCCGGCTAATATACTTTTCAATACAGACTTTTATACAAGTCCGAAAATAAACAATAGATTAATTCCAAAACACATTTAGAGATTCACAGTTTAATTGTAAACTTGCATGCAGGTAAAAAGAAATATAACTACATTTCTAAACTACATAGCAAAATTGATGTAGTTTAATATACTTTGTCTCTTTTTAATAATACTTTTATTGATGTTTTGTGCATTTCAGACACCGTTTTTCAGTTCAATTTAGGCACATGCCACTTTCCCTTTCCCCTACCCCACCCCAGATCATGCATTCTGCCATACATGTACTTAATCTTTCTCTCAGTCTTTTTAAAGTTTTTCTCTGTAAAGGTCCATTGTTTGGGGCAGAATTTAACTATGTCAGTCCCTATGTTGTTGTGGTTCCCTCCCTGTTGTATTGCTCCAAAATATGACTATATAAACATCATACATGTACCAGAATTATGTCCTCCAGGAATAAACTGTATGTTGACTCCAATATATGTTTAGGAGTTCAGATTTTCCCCTTTAATTTTATATTACTTTAAAATATGGATATATACTTTTCACCCATATACATTAATTACCATGTCTGAAAATATGTGGTAAGTTAAGTCTAGAGTTCATTAAGAGATTCACCTTAGCTGGGCATGGTGGTGCACGCCTTTGATCCTAGCACTTGGGAGGCAGAGGCAGGCAGATCTTTGTAAGTTCAAGGCCAGCCTGGTCTACAAAATGAGTTCCAGGCCAGCTGGGGCTACATGGAGACCCTGTCTTGAAAAGACCAAAAAAAAAAAAAAAAAGAGAGAGAGAGAGAGAGATTCACCTTATAACATCACAGTTGTTTTCATTCAGATAGAAAGAGATATAACAATAACGTTGCTCAGCTTGTCTTTCAATTGGGGGATTTGGTACTAGCATCCACAAATGAGGGAAACCATTCCCCCCGTTTGTTTCTTTGGGATTGTGTTACTTCACTTAGCATGATGGCTTCGAGTTCCATCCATATACCTGCAAAGTTCATGATCTCATCTTTCGAGATTTAGTCTTTCTCATAAATCTTAGAACTGAGGAAAAGAGACATATGCTTCAAGATATATCTATAATGATATCAGTCAATGTGGTATTACCTTTACTGACCAATTACCCACTTTGACTTACATGTAAAGATGTGGTGCTAGGATCCAAAAATGAAGGATAACATATGTCGTTTGTTTTTCTGAGACTGTTTTACTTCACTTAGCATAACAGCTTTTAGTTCCATCTATTTCCCTGCAAATTTCATGATGCTGTATTTCTTTAAGCTGCATAGAACTCCATTGTGTAAATGTACCACATTTTCACTATCCACTCATCAGTTGAAGAACACTTGGGTTGCTTCCAGCTCTTCAATTTTGTGAAAAGAGCAATAAACATGGTTGTGTACATATCTCTTCCATAGGATGAATGCTTTGGGTATACACCCAGGAGTGGTATGATTGGGTCAAATGGTAGGTTCATTTTTAGTCTTTTAAGAGATCTCCACACTGCTTTCCATAGGGGTTACACGAGATTTCAATCCCACCAGCAGTGAATGAGTGTTCCCCTTTCTCTATACCTCCTCTAGCATCTGGCATCATTTGTTTTCTTGAACATAGCCAGTCTTACTGAGATTAGATGATATCTTAAAGTGGTTTTAATTTGTGCTCCCTTAATTACTAATGATGTTCAACACTTTTTTAAATTTTTTTAATATTGTTATTAAACTTTTTCCATAAGTCATACATCATTTCTCAATCAAATCCAGAGTCGTTTCCCCTTCCATGGATGTTGAACACTTTTTAAGATGTTTCTTAGCCATCTTTACTTCTTCTCTCGAGAAGTCTCTGTTCAGACCTTTAGCCCATCTTTTAATTGGGTCATTTGTTTTCTTAGTCTTTTGTTCTTTGAATAATTTATATACTCTTCATGTTAAACCTCTCTGTCAGATGTGTCACTGGTGAAGATTTCCTCCCAGTCTGTGGATTTTCTCCAGACTTCTTTGATTGTTTCTTTTGCTGTACAGAACCTTTTTAGTCTACTGAGGTCCCACTTGTTGATTGCTGACTTTATTTCCTATGCACCTGTTGTCTGATTTAGAAAGTCTTTTCTTATACGTATCTCTTCTAGGTTACTGCCAACGTTTTCTTTTAATATTTTAGGAGTTTCATGTTGAAGTTTTTGATCCATTTAGAGTTGACTTTTGTACAAGGTGAAAGGTAGGGGTTTTGTTTCATTCTTCTTAAGTGGTGATCCAGTTTTGCCAGCAACATTTGCTGAAGATATTGGCATATAGAAAGGCTACTGATTTTGTAGTTTAATTTTGTAACTTGCCACTTTACTGAAACTGTTAATCATTTCTAAGAGTTTTCTGGTGGAATTTTTGGCATCTCTTAGGTAGGAATAATATCAAGTCATCTGCAAAAATGGATAGTTTGACCTTGTTTCCAATTAGTATTCATTTAATTTCCTTCTCTTGTCTTATTGTGCTAGCAAGAGTTTCAAGCACTATATTGAAAAGGAGTGGAGATAGTGAACACCTTCACTGAGTTCCTGACTTTAAGGGGAATACTTCTATTTTTTTCTCCATTTAGACTGATGTTGGCTGTTGGTTTGTTATATATAGCTTTAATTTATGTTGAGGAATGTTCCTTCCAGTACAATTCCCTCTAGGACTTTATACATAAAGTCAAGTTGAATTTTATCAAAGGCCTTTTCTCTAACAATTGAGATGACCATGTCATTTTTGTCTTTGAGTCTATTTGTATGATTTATGCATTTATCGATGTACATATGTTGAACCATCCCTGCATTTCTAGAATAATTCTGACTTGATCATAGTGCTTGACCTTTTGATGTGTGCCTGTATGTGATTTGCAAGTATTTTGTTGAGAATTTTTGCTTCTACATTCATTAAAGATAGGAGTCTATAGTTTCCTTTTTTAGTTGTATCTTTGCCTGGTTTTAGTATTAAAGTGATGCTGGGTTCATAGAAGGAATTTGGGGTATTTCTCACTGTTTCTATCCTTTTGAATAACTTAAGTAATGTTGTGGATTGTAAGTCCTCTTTAAATGTCTTTTAGAATTCTGCTGTAAATCCATCTGGGCCTGGGCTTTTTTTTTTCCTATGGGAGGTTTTCTATTACTGTTTCAATTTCCTCAAATATTATGGTTCTGTTTAAGCTGTTGATCTCTTCTGGTTAAGCTTTGGTGAGTCCTATGATTTCAGATATTCATCAATTTCTTTTAGATTTTCCAAATTTAATATAGTTTTTTTATCTTTTTGTTATCTGTTGTAATGTTTCCCCTTATCTCTAATTTTGTTGGAGTTGCTCTTTCTATCCTCTGGTTAACTGAGCTAAGGTCTGTCTATTTTATTTATCCTTTCAAAGAACCAGCTCTTGGACTCATTGATTCTTTGTATTGTTTTATTTGTTTCTATTTCATTAATCTCTGCTCTGATTTTTGTTTGAGACTCATTTGTTTTTGTCTTTCAAGTGTCTTGAGTTGCAATGTTAAGTCACTTATTTGTGTTCTTTCTGTTTTCTTTTTAAATGTAGGCACTTAGAGCTATAAATTTCCTTCTTAGGACTGCTTTAAAGTGTCCCAGAGGTTTTGTTGTGTTGCATTGTCCTTTTCATTTAAATCCAAAAATACTTGTATGTCTTTCTTAATTTCTCCTTTGACTCAATCATCATTCAGAAATGTGTTTTTTAATCTCCACGACTTCCTGTAGTTACTAGGGCTTCTTCTGGTGTTGATATTAAACTTTTATTGCATTGTGGTCTGATAGATGCATAGAATTATTTCAGGTTTTTGTATTTGTCGAGGTTTGTTTTGTGCCCCAGTATGTGGCCAGTTTTGGAGAAGGTTCCGTGAGGTGCTGAATAAAAATTATATTCGTTGCTATTTGGGTGGAATATTCAGTAAATGTCTGGTAAGTCCATTTGGTATATTGTATTGTTCAGTTCAGATGTGTCTCTGTTTATTCTTTGTCCCATTGACCTGTCTAATATGCACAATGGAGTATTGAAGTCCCCTATAACTTGTATGTTGAGACTAATCTGTGCCTTAAAGTACTGTAGAATTGGGTTTATAAAGTCCAGTGCCTTAGTGTTTAGTGCACATAAATTCATAATTGTGATATCTTCTTGGTTAGCTGTTCCTTTGATAAGAATGAAGTAACCCTCTTCATGTCTTCTGATTAGGTTTAGTTTGAAGTCTATTTTCTCTGATATTAGAAGAACAACTCTTGTTTGCTTCTTAGTATCATCTGCTTAGAATATTTTTTCCACCCTTTTACTTTAAGATAGTGCCTGTTCTCGAAGGTGAAATGGGTTTCCTGAGGACAACAAAAAGATGGATTTTCTTTCTTAATCCATTCTACTAGTCTACACCTCTTGACTGGGGAGTTAAGTCCACTGATATTTGAAGTTATTATTAGATTCTTTTTTTTTTTAATTTTTTTTATTTATTTCTGTATGTGCATGATGCACTGTCCGCATGCAAGTCTGTGCACCCGTGCCGTGCAATGCCGCGGAGGTCAGAAGAGGGCCCCGGACTCCCCTGGAACTGGAGCCCTCCTGGAATTGGAGTTTCAGACGGCTCTCGGCCGCCACGTGGGCGCTGGGGATCGAACCCGGGTCCTCCGCAAGAGCGGTCGGCGCTCTCAACCGCCAGGCCATCTGTCCAGCCCTTGAAGTTATTATTAAGAGATGTATATTGCTTCCCAACATTTTGGTTTCTGGTGCATTCTTGTCCTAGGTTTGTATTTCCACAGGTATACCTTCATCAAGTACTTTGTGTTGCTGCTTGGCTACAGCCATTCCTTCTTTCTGCTCTTTGTATTGCTTCAAGTATTCTTTGAAAGGCTGGTTTTTGGACATGAATTCTTTCAGCCTATTTATATCATGAAAGATTTTCTTTTCTCCTTCAAATATAATAGACATTTTGCTGGGTAAAGTATTCTGGGTTGGCATCTATAGTCATTTTGAACTGGGAATACTTTGGTCCAAGCTCTTCTGGCTTTCATCATATGCATTGAAAAATCAGTTGTAATTCTGATGGGTTCTCTTTATATGTGACTTACTTTTCTTCTGCAGCTTTTAGTACTATCCCTTTGTTTTAAACATCTAGTGTCTTTACTATGACATGGCATGAGTAATTTATTTTCTGGTCCTATTTGTTGTTCTCTGTGTTTCTTGTATTTGTAAGAGGATGCCTTTCCTTAATTAAGGGAAATTTTCTTCTACAATCCTGTTGAGGATCTGGTCAATACTATTATCCAGCCGGGCGTGGTGGTGCACGCCTTTAATCCTAGCACTTGGGATGCAGAGGCAGGTGGATCTTTGTGAGTTCAAGGCCAGCCTGGTCTACAGAGTGAATTCCAGGACAGCTGGGGCTACAGGGAGACCCTGTCTCGAAAAGACAAAAAAATACTATTACCCTAAGATTCTCCTCCTTCCTCTATACCTATGATGCATAGGTTTGGTCTTTTCATGGTGTCTCACAATTTCTGATTAATCAATTCCTGTGTTTTTTTTTTAATTTTTTCATAATATTTGCTTCGACAATCCAGTTCTTCTGTGTTGCTTTCCAGTCTTGATATTCTAATTTCTACTTCATTCATTCTGTTACTGAGGCTTTCTCCCATCCTTTATAGAAGGTTTATTAAGTGTTCCACTTCCTTTTCATTTCAGCCTGGTTTTCTTCAGTATTTCCATATCTTTTGTGAATTCAATCCAAAGTTTATCATTATCTTTTCTGAGTTTATGACTATCTTCTTTCAGTTCTTTGATTTGTTTGTTTGTATATTCTTTAAATTCCTTGAATACCTTGACCATGTTTATGATACTTATTTTAAGATCTGTGTCCTGGTCTACATCTAGGTGGTCTTCAGTATAGGAGTCTTCTACAGGACTGGTAGTATTTGGTGAAGGCTTATCTTTTGGGATTTTCATGTTATTGTTGATGCCGGGAACCACAGGATGGAACATCATGCACAAAATGCTGGGAACCAGAGGAGGGAACGTCATGGACAAGATGCCGGGAACAAGAGGAGGGAACGTCATGGACAAGATGCTGGAACCAAAGGATAGAATGACATAGACAAGATGCCGGGAAACAGAGGATGGAATATCATGGACAAGATGCTGGGAACCAGAGGAGGGAACGTCATGGACAAGATGCCGGGAACCAGAGGGTAGAACGTCACGGACAAGATGCCAGGAACCAGAGGGTGGAATCTCATGGACAAGATGCCGGGAACCAGAGGACAGAACGTCACGGACAAGATGCCGGGAACCAGAGGAGGGAACATCATTGACAAGATGCCGGGAACCAGAGGACGAAACCTCATGGACAAGATGCCGGGAACGTCATCGACAAGATGCCGGGAAAAAGAGGGGGGAATGTCATGGACAAGATGCTGGGCACCAGAGGACAGAACGTCATGGACAAGATGCCGGGAAACAGAGGATGGAACATCACGGACAAGATGCCGGGAACCAGAGGAGGGAACGTCATGGACAAGAAGCCGGGAACCAGATGAGGGAACCTCACAGACAAGGTGCTGGGAACCAGAGGATAGAATGTCATGGACAAGATGCCAGGAACCAGAGGACGGAACCTCATGGACAAGATGCCGGGAACCAGAGGGTGGAACCTCATGGACAAGATGCCGGGAACCAGAGGGTGGAACCTCATGGACAAGATGCTGGGAACCACAGGGTGGAACCTCATGGACAAGATGCCGGGAACCAGAGGGTGGAACCTCATGGACAAGATGCCGGGAACCAGAGGGTGGAACCTCATGGACAAGATGCCGGGAACCAGAGGGTGGAACCTCATGGACAAGATGCCGGGAACCAGAGGGTGGAACCTCATGGACAAGATGCTGGGAACCACAGGGTGGAACCTCACGGACAAGATGCCGGGAACCAGAGGACAGAACCTCATGGACAAGATGCCGGGAAACAGAGGGTGGAATGTCTTGGACAAGATGCCGGGAAACAGAGGAGGCAATGTAATTGACAAGATGCCGGGAACCAGAGGGGGGAACGTCATGGACAAGATGCTGGAAACCAGAGAGGCAAACGTCATGGAAAAGATCCCGAGAACCAGAGGACAGAACTTCATGGACAAGATGCCAGGAACCATAGAGGCGAACGTCATGGAAAAGATGCCGGGAACGAGAGGGGAGAATGTCATGGAGAAGATGCCGGGCACCAGAGGATGAAATGTCATGGACGACATGCTGGGAACCAGAGGAGGGAATGTCATGGAAAAGATGCTGGGAACCAGAGGGTGGAACCTCATGGACAAGATGCCGGGAACCAGAGGGTGGAACCTCATGGACAAGATGCCAGGAACCACAGGGTGGAACCTCACGGACAAGATGCCAGGAACCAGAGGAAAGAAACTCACAGACAAGATGCTGGGAACCAGAGGAGAGAAAATCACGGAGAAGATGTTGGGAACCAAGGACAGAACCTCATGGACAAGATGCAGGGAACCAGAGGACGGAACATCACAGACAAGATGCCAGGAACCAGAGGGTGGAACGTCATGCACAAGATGCAGGGAACCAGAGGGTGGAACCTCTGGGACAAGATGCTGGGAACCAGAGGACAGAACATCATGGACAAGATGCTGGGAACCAGAGGGTGGAATGTCTTGGACAAGATGCCGGGAACCAGAGGGTGGAACCTCATGGACAAGATGATGGGAACCAGAGGACAGAACCTCACAGACAAGATGCTGGGAACCAGAGGACAGAACATCTCAGACAAGATGCTGGGAACCAGAGGACAGATCCTCATGGACAAGATGCAGGGAACCAGAGGATGGAACCTCAAGGAGAAGGTGACAGGAACCAGAGGACAGAACATCATGGACAAGATGCTGGGAACCAGAGGATGGAATGTCATGGACACGATTCTGTGAACCAGAGGGTGGAACCTCATGGACAAAATTCTGGGATCCAGAGGGTGGAACGTCATGGACAAGATGCATGGAACCAGAGGATGGAACCTCTCAGACAAGATGCTGGGAACCAGAGGACAGAACATCACGGACAAGATGCTGGGAACACCAGAGGGTGGAATGTCTTGGACAAGATGCCGGGAACCAGAGGGGGGAATGTCATGGACAAGATGCCGGGAACCAGAGGGTGGAACCTCATGGACGAGATGATGGGAACCAGAGGACAGAACATCACGGACAAGATGCTGGGAACCAGAGGACAGATCCTCATGGACAAGATGCCGGGAACCAGAGGATGGAATGTCATGGACACGATGCTGGGAACCAGAGGGTAGAACCTCATGGACAAAATGCTAGGATCCAGAGGGTGGAACGTCATGGACAAGATGCAGGGAACCAGAGGGTGGAACCTCACAGACAAGATGCTGGGAATCAGAGGACAGAACATCACGGACAAGATGCAGGGAACCAGAGGTAGGAACATCATGGACAAGATGCTGGGAACCAGAGGACAGAAAGTCATGGACAAGATGCGGGGAAACAGAGGGTGGAAGATCACAGACAAGATGCCAGGAACCAGAGGAGGGAACATCATGGACAAGATGCAGGGAACCAGAGGACGGAACCTATTGGAAAGATACAGGGAACCAGAGGACGGAACCTATCGGACAAGATGCAGGGAACCAGAGGGTGGAAACTCATGGACAAGATGCCGGGAACCAGAGGGTGGAAACTCACTGACAAGATGCAGGGAACCAGAGGGTGGAACCTCATGGACAAGATGCTGGGAACCAGAGGACAGAACATCACAGACAAGATGCCGGGAACCAGAGGAAGGAACATCATGGACAAGATACCGGGAACCAGAAGAGTGAACGTCATGGACAAGATGCAGGGAACCAGAGGACGGAACCTATCAGACAAGATGCTGGGAACCAGAGGACAGAACATCATGGAAAAGATACCGAGAACCAGAAGAGTGAACGTCATGGACAAGATGCAGGGAACTACAGGGTGGAACCTCTCAGACAAGATGCTGGGAACCAGAGGACAGAACATCACAGACAAGATGCTGGGTACCAGAGGACAGAACATCATGGACAAGATGCCAGTAACCAGAGGACAGAATATCATGGACAAGACGCCAGGAACCAGAGGATGGAACATCATGGACAAGATGCTGGGAACCAGAGGGTGGAACCTCAGGGACAAAATGCCGGGATCCAGAGGGTGGAATGTCACGGACAAGATGCAGGGAACCAGAGGGTGGAACCTCATGGAGAAGATGCTGGGAACCAGAGGACAGAACATCACAGACAAGATGCTGGGAACCAGAGGTAGGAACATCACAGACAAGATGCCGGGAACTAGAGGACAGAATGTCATGGACAAGATGCGGGGAACCAGAGGGTAGAAGAAAACAGACAAGATGCCAGGAACCAGAGGGTGGAATGTCATGTACAAGATGCCGGGAACCAGAGGGTGGAATGTCATGTACAAGATGCCGGGAACCAGAGGGTGGAACGTCACAGACAAGATGCAGGGAACCAGAGGAAGGAACATCACAGACAAGATACCGGGAACCAAGGAGAGAACATCATGGACAAGATGCCGTAACCAGAGCGGGGAATGTCATGGACAAGATGCCAGGAACCAGAGGGTGGAACCTCACGGACAAGATGCTGGGAACCAGAGGGTGGAATGTCATGGACAAGATGCCGGGAACCAGAGGAGGGAATGTCATGGACAGGATGCTGGGAACCAGAGGAGGGAACATCATGGACAAGATGCCAGGAACCAGAGGACGGAACATCATGGACAAGATGCCGGGAACCAGAGTACAGAATGTCATGGACAAGATGCCGGGAACCAGAGGAGGGAATGTCATGGACAGGATGCTGGGAACCAGAGGAGGGAAAATCATGGACAAGATGCTGGGAACCAGAGGGTGGAACATCATGCACAAGATGCAGGGAACCAGAGGGTGGAACATCACAGACAAGATGCTGGTAACCAGAGGATAGAACATCACAGACAAGATGCTGGGAACCTGAGGAGGCAATGTCATTGACAAGATGCCGGGAACCAGAGGGGGGAATGTCATGGACAAGATGCCGGGAACCAGAGGGTGGAACCTCATGGACAAGATGATGGGAACCAGAGGACAGAACCTCACAGACAAGATGCTGGGAACCAGAGGACAGAACATCACAGACAAGATGCTGGGAACCAGAGGTAGGAACATCATGGACAAGATGCCGGGAACTATTGGACAGAATGTCATGGACAAGATGCGGGGAACCAGAGGGTGGAAGATCACGGACAAGATGCCAGGAACCAGAGGGTGGAACGTCATGTACAAGATGCCGGGAACCAGAGGGTGGAACGTCACGGACAAGATGCAGGGAACCAGAGGAAGGAACATCACAGACAAGATACCGGGAACCAGAGGAGCGAACATCATGGACAAGATGCCATAACCAGAGCGTGGAATGTCATAGACAAGATGCCAGGAACCAGAGGGTGGAACCTCATGGACAAGATGCTGGGAACCAGAGGGTGGAATGTCATGGACAAGATGCCGGGAACCAGAGGAGGGAACGTCATGCACAAGATGCAGGGAACCAGAGGGTGGAACCTCTCGGACAAGATGCTGGGAACCAGAGGACAGAACATCACGGAAAAGATGCTGGGAACCAGAGGGTGAAATGTCTTGGACAAGATGCAGGGAACCAGAGGAGGCAATGTCATTGACAAGATGCCGGGAACCAGAGGGGGGAATGTCATGGACAAGATGCCGGGAACCAGAGGGTGGAACCTCATGGACAAGATGATGGGAACCAGAGGACAGAACCTCACAGACAAGATGCTGGGAACCAGAGGACAGAACATCACAGACAAGATGCTGGGAACCAGAGGTAGGAACATCATGGACAAGATGCCGGGAACTATTGGACAGAATGTCATGGACAAGATGCGGGGAACCAGAGGGTGGAAGATCACGGACAAGATGCCAGGAACCAGAGGGTGGAACGTCATGTACAAGATGCCGGGAACCAGAGGGTGGAACGTCACGGACAAGATGCAGGGAACCAGAGGAAGGAACATCACAGACAAGATACCGGGAACCAGAGGAGCGAACATCATGGACAAGATGCCATAACCAGAGCGTGGAATGTCATGGACAAGATGCCAGGAACCAGAGGGTGGAACCTCATGGACAAGATGCTGGGAACCAGAGGGTGGAATGTCATGGACAAGATGCCGGGAACCAGAGGAGGGAACGTCATGGACAAGATGCAGGGAACCAGAGGGTGGAACCTCTCGGACAAGATGCTGGGAACCAGAGGACAGAACATCACGGAAAAGATGCTGGGAACCAGAGGGTGGAATGTCTTGGACAAGATGCAGGGAACCAGAGGAGGCAATGTCATTGACAAGATGCCAGGAACCAGAGGGGGGAATGTCATGGACAAGATGCCAGGAACCAGAGGGTGGAAACTCTTGGACAAGATGATGGGAACCAGCGGACAGAACCTCACAAACAAGATGCTGGGAACCAGAGGAGAGAACAGCACGGACAAGATGCTGGGAACCAGAGGACAGATCCTCATGGACAAGATGCAGGGAACCAGAGGGCAGAAAGTCATGGACAAGATGCGGGGAACCAGAGGGTGGAAGATCACAGACAATATGCCCAGAACCAGAGGAGGGAACATCATGGACAAGATAATGGTAACCAGAGGGTGGAAAGTCACGGACAAGATGCCGGGAACCAGAGGGTGGAAACTCACTGACAAGATGCCAGGAACGAGAGGGTGGAAACTCACTGACAAGATGCAGGGAACCAGAGGGTGGAACCTCTCGGACAAGATGCTGGGAACCAGAGGACAGAAGATCATGGACAAGATGCTGGGAACCAAGGGTGGAACCTCAGGGACAAAATGCCGGTATCCAGAGGGTGGAATGTCACGGACAAGATGCTGGGAACCAGAGGGTGGAACGTCATGTACAAGATGCCGGGAACCAGAGGGTGGAACGTCACGGACAAGATGCAGGGAACCAGAGGAAGGAACATCACAGACAAGATACCGGGAACCAGAGGAGTGAACGTCATGGACAAGATGCCGGGAACCAGAGGGTGGAATGTCATGGACAAGATGCCGGGAACCAGGGGGTGGAATGTCATGGACAAGATGCCAGGAACCAGAGGGTGGAACCTCACGGACAAGATGTGGGGAACCAGAGGGTGGAATGTCATGGACAAGATGCTGGGAACCAGAGGGTGGAACCTCATGGACAAGATGCTGGGAACCAGAGGGTGGAACCTTATGGACAAGATGCCGGGAACCAGAGGGTGGAAACTCACTGACAAGATGCAGGGAACCAGAGGGTGGAACCTCTCGGACAAGATGCTGGGAACCAGAGGACAGAAGATCATGGACAAGATGCTGGGAACCAAAGGTGGAACCTCAGGGACAAAATGCCGGTATCCAGAGGGTGGAATGTCACAGACAAGATGCCGGGAACCAGAGGGTGGAATGTCATGTACAAGATGCCGGGAACCAGAGGGTGGAACGTCACGGACAAGATGCAGGGAACCAGAGGAAGGAACATCACAGACAAGATACCGGGAACCAGAGGAGTGAACGTCATGGACAAGACGCCATAACCAGAGCATGGAATGTCATGGACAAGATGCCAGGAACCAGAGAGTGGAACCTCACGGTCAAGATGCCGGGAACCAGAGGGTGGAACCTCACGGTCAAGATGCTGGGAACCAGAGGGTGGAATGTCATGGACAGGATGCCGGGAACCAGAGGATGGAACATCATGGACAAGATGCCGGGAACCAGAGGGTGGAACGTCACAGAAAAGATGCAGGGAACCAGAGGGTGGAAACTCATGGACAAGATGCTGGGCACCAGAGGACAGAACATCATGGACAAGATGCTGGGAACCAGAGGTAGGAACATCACGGACAAGATGCCAGGAACCAGAGGACGGAACATCATGGACAAGATGCCGGGAACCAGAGGACAGAATGTCATGGACAAGATGCCGGGAAGCAGAGGACAGAACATCACGGACAAGATGCTGGGAATAGAGGACAGACAACGGACAAGATGCTGGGAATGAGAGGACAGACCACGGACAAGATGCTGGGAATGAGAGGACAGAAAATCACAGACGATACCGGGAACCAGAGGAGCGAACATCATGGACAAGATGCTGGGAACCAGTGGGTGGAATTTCATGGACAAGATGCTAGGAACCAGAGGGTGGAACCTCATGGACAAGATGCTGGGAACCAGAGTGTGGAATGTCATGGACAAGATGCCGGGAACCAGAGGAGGGAATGTCATGGACAGGATGCTGGGAACCAGAGGAGGGAACATCATAGACAAGATGCCAGGAACCAGAGGGTGGAACATCATGGACAAGATGCCAGGAACCAGAGGACGGAACATCATGGAAAAGATGCCGGGAACCAGAGGACAGAATGTCATGGACAAGATGCCGGGAACCAGAGGACAGAATGTCATGGACAAGATGCCGGGAACCAGAGGAGGGAATGTCATGGACAGGATGCTGGGAACCAGAGGAGGGAATGTCATGGACAAGATGCTGGGAACCAGAGGGTGGAACGTCATGCACAAGATGCAGGGAACCAGAGGGTGGAACCTCTCGGACAAGATGCTGGGAACCAGAGGATAGAACATCATGGACAAGATGCTGGGAACCAGAGGGTGGAATGTCTTGGACAAGATGCAGGGAACCAGAGGCGGCAATGACATTGACAAGATGCCGGGAACCAGAGGGGGGAATGTCATGGACAAGATGCCGGGAACCAGAGGGTGGAACCTCATGGACAAGATGATGGGAACCAGAGGACAGAACCTCACAGACAAGATGCTGGGATCCAGAGGAGAGAACAGCACGGACAAGATGCTGGGAACCAGAGGACAGATCCTGATGGACAAGATGCAGGGAACCAGAGGGCAGAAAGTCATGGACAAGATGTGGGGAACCAGAGGGTGGAAGATCACGGACAATATGCCCAGAACCAGAGGAGGGAACATCACGGACAAGATGCCGGGAACCAGAGGGTGGAAACTCACAGACAAGATGCCAGGAACCAGAGGGTGGAAACTCACGGACAAGATGCCAGGAACCAGAGGGGGGAAAATCACTGACAAGATGCAGGGAACCAGAGGGTGGAACCTCTCAGACAAGATGCTGGGAACCAGAGGACAGAACATCACAGACAAGATGCCAGGAACCAGAGGACAGAACATCACGGACATGTTGCCGGGAACAGAGGACAGAACATCACAGACAAGATGCCAGGAACAGAGGACTGAACATCACGGACAAGTTGCCGGGAACAGAAGACAGAACATCACAGACAAGATGCCGGGAACAGAGGACTGAACATGACGGGCAAGATGCCGGGAACCAGAGAATGGAGCATCATGGAAAAGATACCGGGAACCAGAGGGTGGAACATCATGGACAAGATGCTGGGAACCAGAGGACAGAACATCACGGACAAGATACTGGTGAACAGAGGAGGGAATATCATGGACAATTTGCCGGGAACCAGAGGGTGGAACATCACAGACAAGATGGCTTGAACCAGAGGGTGTAACCTCACAGACAAGATGACGTGAACAGGAGGGTGGAAGGTCACAGACAAGTTTCCCGGAACCAGAGGATGGAACGTCACAGACAAAATGCCAGGAAACAGAGGGTGGAACATCATGGAGAAGATGCTGGGAACCAGAGAGGGGAACTTCAAGGACAAGATGCCAGGAACCACAGGATGGAACATCATGGAGAAGATGCTGGGAAAGAGAGGAGGGAACGTCATGGATAAGATGCCAGGAACCAGAGGAGGGAACCTCATCGACAAGATGCTGGGAACCAGAGGGTGGAACGTCCCTGAGGAGGGAACCTCATGGACAAGATGCCAGGAATCAGAGGACGGAACATCATGGACAAGATGCCAGGAACCAGAGGACGGAACATCACGGACAAGATGCCAGGAACCAGAGGACAGAACATCACGGACAAGTTGACAGGAACAGAGGACAGAACTTCTCAAGCTAGATGTCGGGAACAGAGGACTGAACATCACGGACAAGATGCTGGGAACCAGAGGTAGGAACATCACGGACAAGATACCAGGAACCAGAGGAGCGAACGTCATGGACAAGATGTGGGGAACGAGAGGGTGGAACATCTCAGACAAGATGCCCAGAATCAGAGGAGGGAACATCATGGACAAGATGCAGGGAACCAGAGGGTGGAACCTCACTGACAAGATGCAAGGAACCAGAGGGTGGAACATCACGGACAAGATGCAGGGAACCAGAGGGTGGACTTCTCAGACAGGATGCTGGGAACCAGAGGACAGAACATCATGGACAAGATGCTGGGAACCAGAGGAAGGAACATCACGGACAAGATGCCGGGAACTAGAGGACAGAATGTCATGGACAAGATGCGGGGAAACAGAGGGTGGAAGATCACGGACAATATGCCCAGAACCAGAGGAGGGAACATCATGGACAAGATGCAGGGAACCAGAGGGTGGAACCTCACTGACAAGATGCAAGGAACCAGAGGGTGGAACGTCACGGACAAGATGCAGGGAACCAGAGGGTGGACTTCTCAGACAGGATGCTGGGAACCAGAGGACAGAACATCACGGACAAGATGCTGGGAACCAGAGGAAGGAACATCACGGACAAGATGCCGGGAACTAGAGGACAGAATGTCATGGACAAGATGCGGGGAACCAGAGGGTGAAAGATCACGGACAATATGCCCAGAACCAGAGGAGGGAACATCATGGACAAGATGCAGGGAACCAGAGGGTGGAACCTCACTGACAAGATGCAAGGAACCAGAGGGTGGAACGTCACGGACAAGATGCAGGGAACCAGAGGGTGGACTTCTCAGACAGGATGCTGGGAACCAGAGGACAGAACATCACAGACAAGATGCTGGGAACCAGAGGAAGGAACATCACAGACAAGATACCGGGAACCAGAGGAGCGAACGTCATGGACAAGATGCCAGGAACCAGAGGGTGGAATGTCATGGACAAGATGCCAGGAACCAGAGGGTGGAACCTCACAGACAAGATGTTGGGAACCAGAGGGTGGAATGTCATGGACAAGATGCCGGGAACCAGAGGAGGGAATGTCATGGACAGGATGCTGGGAAACAGAGGATGGAACATCATGGACAAGATGCCAGGAACCAGAGGGTGGAACCTCATGGACAAGATGCTGGGAACCAGAGGGTGGAACGTCACAGACAAGATGCAGGGAACCAGAGGGTGGAAACTCATGGACAAGATGCTGGGCACCAGAGGACAGAACATCATGGACAAGATGCCAGGAACCAGAGGTAGGAACATCACGGACAAGATACCAGGAACCAGAGGAGCGAACGTCATGGACAAGATGCGGGGAACGAGAGGGTGGAACATCTCAGACAAGATGCCCAGAATCAGAGGAGGGAACATCATGGACAAGATGCTGGAAACCAGAGGGTGGATGGTCACAGACAAGATGCCGGGAACCAGAGGGTGGAACCTCACTGAAAAGATGCCGGGAACCAGAGGGTGGAACGTCACAGACAAGATGCCGGGAACCAGAGGGTGGAACCTCTCGGACAAGATGCTGGGAACCAGAGGACAGAACATCATGGACAAGATACTGAGAACCAGAGGAAGGAATATCACGGACAAGATACCGGGAACCAGAGGAGCGAACGTCATGGACAAATGCCGGGAACCAGAGGGTGGAGCGTCATGGACAAGATGCTGGGAACCAGAGGGTGGAACCTCATGGACAAGATGCTGGGAACCAGAGGGTGGAATGTCATGGACAAGATGCTAGGAACCAGAGGAGGGAATGTCATGGACAAGATGCTGGGAACCAGAGGGGGGAATGTCATGGACAGGATGCTGGGAACCAGAGGAGGGAACATCATAGACAAGATGCTAGGAACCAGAGGGTGGAACATCATGGACAAGATGCCGGGAACCAGAGGACAGAATGTAATGGACAAGATGCCGGGAACCAGAGGAGGGAATGTCATGGACAGGATGCTGGGAACCAGAGGAGGGAACATCATGGACAAGATGCTGGGAACCAGAGGGTGGAACGTCATGCACAAGATGCAGGGAACCAGAGGGTGGAACCTCTTGGACAAGATGCTGGGAACCAGAGGACAGAACATCACGGACAAGATGCTGGGAACCAGAGGACAGAACATCACGGACAAGATGCTGGGAACCAGAGGAGGGAAAATACAGACAAGATGAGGGGAACCAGAGGACAGAACATCACGGACAGGATGCCGGGAACCAGAGGCCTGAACATCACGGACAAGATGCTGGGGACCAGAGGAGGGAACATCATGGACAAGATGCCGGGTACCAGAGGATGGAACGTCACGGACAAGATTGCTTGAAGCAGGGTGTAACCTCACGGACAAGATGCCGGGAACAGGAGGGTGAAACGTCACAGACAAGTTGCCGGGAACAAGAGGGTGGAACCTCATGGACAAGATGCTGGGAACCAGAGGACAGAACATCACAGACAAGATGCCGGGAACCAGAGGAGGGAAAATTACAGACAAGATGCCGGGAACCAGGGGACTGAACATCATGGACAAGATGTCGGGAACCAGAGGAGGGAACATCACAAACAAGATGCCGGGAAACAGAGGACAGAACATCACGGACAAGATGCTGGGAACCAGAGGACAGAACCTCATCAACAAGACAGGAACCAGAGGGTGGAATATCATGGACAAGGTGCCAGGAACCAGAGGAGGGAACGTAATGGACAAGATGCCGGGAATCAGAGGACGGAACCTCATGGACAAGATGCTGGGAACCAGAGGATAGAATGTCATGGACAAGATGCCGGGAACCAGAGGAGGGAACCTCATGGACAAGAAGCCGGGAACCAGAGGAGGGAACCTCATGGACAGGATGCCATTAACCAGAGGAGGGGATGTCACGGACAAGATTCCGGAAATCAGAGGACAGAACATCATGGACAAGATGCCGGGAACCAGAGGAGGGAACCTCATGGACAAGAAGACAGGAACCAGAGGGTGGAATGTCATGGACAAGATGCCGAGAACCAGAGGGGGGAATGTCATGGACAAGATGCCGGGATCCAGCAGGGGGAACATCATGAAGAAGATGCCAGGAATCAGAGGAGGGAACGTGTTGGACAAGATGCCATGAAGCAGAGGGTGGAACATCAAGGACAAGATGCTGGGAACAAGAGGACAGAACATCATGGACAAGATGCTGGGAA
Source organism: Rhizomys pruinosus (assembly GCA_009823505.1). Taxonomy (NCBI): domain Eukaryota; kingdom Metazoa; phylum Chordata; class Mammalia; order Rodentia; family Spalacidae; genus Rhizomys; species Rhizomys pruinosus. The sequence continues at coordinate 3,072,977 of VZQC01004776.1, forward strand.
CCAGAGGAGGGAACGTCATGGACATGATGCCGGGAACCTGAGGAGGGAACCTCACGGACAAGATGCCAGGAACCAGAGGATGGAACATCATGGACAAGATGCCGGGAACCAGAGGAGGGAACGTCATGGACAAGATGCCGAGAACCAGAGGGGGGAATGTCATGGACAAGATGCTGGGAACCAGTGGGGGGAACATCATGAAGAAGATGCCAGGAATCAGAGGAGGGAACGTGTTGGACAAGATGCCGTGAAGCAGAGGGTGGAACATCAAGGACAAGATGCTGGGAACAAGAGGACAGAACATCATGGACAAGATACCGAGTACTAGAGGAAGGAACATCACGGACAAGATGCTGGGAACCTGAGGAGGGAACATCATGGACAACATGCCAGCAACCAGAAGAGGGAACATCATGGACAACATGCCGGGAACCAGAGGGTTGAACCTCATGGACAAGATGCTGGGAACCAGACGAGGGGACATCATGGACAAGATGCCGGGAAACAGAGGAGGGGACATCATGGACAAGATGCTGGGAACCAGAGGACAGAACATCACGGACAAGATGCTAGGAACCAGAGGAGGAAACATCATGCACAAGATGCCGGGAACCAGAGGAGGGAACCTCATAGACAAGATGCCGGGAACCAAAGAACTGAACCTCACAGACATGATGCTGCGAACCAGAGGAGGGAACCTCATGGACAAGATGCCAGGAACCAAAGAACAGAACCTCACAGACAAGATGCTGTGAACCAGAGGAGGGAACCTCATGGACAAGATGCCGGGAACCAAAGAACAGAACCTCATGGACAAGATGCAGTGAACCAGAGGAAGGAACCTCATGTTCAAGATGCCGGGTACGAGAGGATGGAACGTCAGAGAAAAGATGCCGGGAACCAGAGGATGGAGCATCACAGACAAGATGCCGGGAACCAGAGGATGGAACATCTTGGAGAAGATGCTGGGAACCAGAGGAGGGAACGTCATGGACAAGATGCCAGGAACCAGAGGACAGAACGTCATGAACAAGATAACAGGAATCAGAGGAGGGAAACTCATGGACAAGATGCTGGGAACCAGAGGGTGGAATGTCATGGACAAGAGGCCAGTAACAGAGGGTGGAACGTTATGGACAAGATGCCGGTAACCAGAGGACAGAACCTCATGGACAAGATGCCAGGAACCAGAGGACAGAACATCACGGACAAGATGCTGGGGACCAGAGGAGGGAACATCATGGACAAGATGCCGGGAACCAGAGGGTGGGACATCATGGACAAGATGCCAGGAACCTGAGGAGGGAACCTCATGGACAAGATGCCGGGAACCAGAAGACAGAACATCATGGACAAGATGCCGGGAACCAGAGGAGGGAACATCATGGACAAGATGCCAGGAACCTGAGGAGGGAACCTCACAGACAAGATGCCAGGAACCAGAGGATGGAACATCATGGACAAGATGCCGGGAACCTGAGGAGGGAACCTCATGGACAAGATGCCGGGAACCAGAGGATGGAACATCATGGACAAGATGCCGGGAACCAGAGGACAGAACATCATGGACAAGATGCCGGGAACCAGAGGGTGGAACATCACGGACAAGATGCTGGGAACCAGAGGACAGAACATCATGGACAGGATGCCGGGAACCAGAGGCCTGAACATCATGGACAAGATGCTGGGGACCAGAGGAGGGAACATCATGGACAAGATGCTGGGAAACAGAGGGTGGAACGTCACGGACAAGATGCAGGGAATCAGAGGATAGAATGTCATGGACAAGATACCGGGAACCAGAGGAGGGAACCTCATGGACAAAATGCCATTAACCAGAGGACGGAATGTCACGGACAAGATGCCGGGAACCAGAGGACAGAACCTCATGGACAAGATGACTGACAGGAACCAGAGGGCGGAAAGTCATGGACAAGATGCTAGGAACCAGAGGAGGTAACCTCATGGACAAGATGCCGGGAAACAGAGGAGGGAACCTCATGGACAAGATGCCATTAACCAGAGGAGAGAATGTCATGGACAAGAGGCTGGGAACCAGAGGAGGGAACGTCATGGACAAGATGCGGGGAGCCAGAGGGGTGAACGTTATGGAGAAGATGCCAGGAACCTTAGGAGAGAACCTCAAGGACAAGATGTCAGGAACCAAAGGATGGAATGTCATGGACAAGATGCTGGGAACCAGAGGACAGAACATCATGGACAAGATGCTGGGAACCAGAGGATGGAACATCACAGACAGGATGCCGGGAACCAGAGGGTGGAAAGTCACGGACAAGATGCAGGGAACCAGAGGACAGAACATCACGGACAAGATGCTGGGAACCAGAGGATGGATCATCATGGACAAGATCCCGGGAATCAGAGGGTGGAAACTCATGGACAAGATGCTGGGAACCAGAGGACAGAACATCACGGACAAGATGCTGCTAACCAGAGGAGGGAACCTCATGTACAAGATGCTGGGTACGAGAGGATGGAACGTCACAGAAAGATGTCGGGAACCAGAGGATGGAGCATCACAGACAAGATGCCAGGAACCAGAGGATGGAACATCATGGAGAAGATGCTGGGAACCAGAGGAGGGAACGTCATGTACAAGATGCCGGGAACCAAAGGACAGAACGTCATGGACAAGATACCAGGAACCAGAGGATGAGGGAACCTCATGGACAAGATGCTGGAAACCAGAGGGTGGAATGTCATGGACAAGAGGCCGTGAACAGAGGGTGGAACATTATGGACAAGATGCCACTAACCAGAAGAGGGAACCTCATGGACAAGATGCCAGGAACCAGAGGACAGAACATCACGGACAAGGTGCTGGGGACCAGAGGAGTGAACATCATTGACAAGATGCTGGGAACCAGAGGGTGGAACGTCACGGACAAGATGCTGGGAACCTGAGGAGGGAACCTCATGGACAAGATGCCGGGAACCAGAGGACAGAACATCATGGACAAGATGCTGGGAACCAGAGGAGGGATCGTCATGGACAAAATGCCAGGAACCTGAGGAGGGAACCTCACGGACAAGATGCTGGGAACCAGAGGACAGAACATTATGGACAAGATGCCGGGAACCAGAGGATGGAGCATCATGGACAAGATGCTGGGAACCAGAGGGTGGAAAATCATGGAGAAGATGCTGGGAACCAGAGGAGGGAACGTCATGGACAAGATGCCAGGAACCAGAGGAGAGTACCTCATCGACAAGATGCGGGGAACCAGAGGACAGAACATCACGGACAGGATGCTGGGAACCAGAGGAAGGAATATTATGGACAAGATGCCGGGAACCAGAGGGTGGAACGTCACGGACCAGATGACGGGAACCTGAGGAGGGAACCTCATGGACAAGATGCCAGGAACCAGAGGACAGAACATCATGGACAAGATGCTGGGAACCAGAGGAGGGAACGTCATGGACAAGATGCAGGGAACCTGAGGAGGGAACCTCACGGACAAGATGCCAGGAACCAGAGGATGGAACATCATGGACAAGATGCCAGGAACCAGAGGACGGAACATCACAGACAAGTTGCCGGGAGCAGAGGACAGAAGATCTCAGACAAGATGCCGGGAACAGAGGACTGAACATCACGGACAAGATGCCGGGAAGCAGAGGATGGAACCTCACGGACAAGATGCTGGGAACCAGAGGACAGAATGTCATGGACAAGATGCTGGGAACCAGAGGACTGAATTTCCCAGACAAGAAGCCGGGAAGCAGAGGACAGAACATCACGGACAAGATGCTTGGAACCTGAGGAGGGAACCTCATGGACAAGATGCCAGGAACCAGAGGACAGAACATCATGGACAAGATGCTGGGAACCAGAGGAGGGAACGTCATGGACAAGATGCAGGGAACCTGAGGGGGGAACCTCACGGACAAGATGCCAGGAACCAGAGGAGGGAACATCACGGACAAGATGCCGGGAAGCAGAGGACGGAACCTCACGACAAGATGCTGGGAACCAGAGGACAGAACGTCACGGACAAGATGCCGGGAACCAGAGGACTGAATTTCCCAGACAAGAAGCTGGGAAGCAGAGGACTGAACATCACGGACAAGGTGCTGGGAACAGAGGACAGACCATAGACAAGATGCTGGGAATGAGAGGACAAAACATCATGGACAAGATGCCGGGAACCAGAGGACAGAATGTCATGGACAAGATGCCAGGAATCAGAGGTTGGAACGTCATGGACAAGATGCCAAGAACCAGAGGACAGAACGTCATGGACAAGATACCGGGAACCAGAGGGTTGAACATCATGGACAAGATGCCGGGAACCAGATGGTGAAATGTCATGGACAAGATGCCAGGAACCAGAGGACAGAACATCACGGACGAGATGCCGGGAACCAGAGGACGGAACATCACGGACGAGATGCTGGGAACCAGAGGAGGGAACATCATGGACAAGATGCCGGGAACCAGAGGATGGAACAGCATGGACAAGATGCCAGGAACCAGAGGACAGAACATCACGGACAAGGTGCCAGGAACCAGAGGACGGAACATCACGGACAAGATGCCGGGAACCAGAGGATGGAACATCATGGACAAGGTGCCGGGAACCAGAGGACGGAACATCACGGACAAGATGCCGGGAATCAGAGGACAGAACATCATGGACAAGATGCCGGGAACCAGAGGACAGAACATCATGGACAAGATGCCGGGAACCAGAGGACAGAACATCACGGATGAGTTGCTGGGAACCAGAGTACAGAACATCACGGACAAGATGCCTGGAACCAGAGGAGGGAATATCTTGGACAAGATGCTGAGAAACAGAGGAGGGAACATCATGGACAAGATGCCAGGAACCAGAGGAGGGAAGGTCATGGACAAGATGCCGGGAACCAGAGGACAGAACATCACGGACAAGATGCCGGGAACCAGAGGATAGAACATCATGGACAAGATTCTGGGAACCAGAGGACAGAACATCACGGATGAGTTGCTGGGAAACAGAGTACAGAACATCATGGACAAGATGCCTGGAACCAGAGGAGGGAACATCATGGACAAGATGCCGAGAAACAGAGGAGGGAACATCATGGACAAGATGCCAGGAACCAGAGGAGAGAAGGTCATGGACAAGATGCCTGGAACCAGAGGAGGGAACCTCATGGACAAGATCCCGGGAACCAAAGAACAGAACCTCACAGACAAGATGCTGCGAACCAGAGGAGGGAACCTCATGGACAAGATGCTGGTAACCAAAGAACAGAACCTCACAGACAAGATGCTGCGAACCAGAGGAGGGAACCTCATGGACAAGATGCCGGAAACCAGAGGAGGGAACGTCATGGACAAGATTCTGGGAACCAGAGGAGGGAACAGAACCTCACAGACAAGATGCTGTGAACCAGAGGAGGGAACCTCATGGACAAGATGCCTGGAACCAACGAACAGAACCTCACAGACATGATGCTGTGAACCAGAGGAGGGAACCTCATGGACAAGATGCCAGGAACCAAAGAACAGAACCTCACAGACAAGATGCTGCGAACCAGAGGAGGGAGCCTCATGGACAAGATGCCGGAAACCAAAGAACAGAACCTCATGGACAAGATGCAGCGAACCAGAGGAAGGAACCTCATGTACAAGATGCCGGGTACGAGAGGATGGAAGGTCAGAGAAAAGATGCCGGGAACCAGAGGATGGAGCATCACAGACAAGATGCCGGGAACCAGAGGATGGAACATCATGGAGAAGATGCTGGGAACCAGAGGAGGGAACGTCATGGACAAGTTGCCAGGAACCAGAGGACAGACCGTCATGGACAAGATATCAGGAACCAGAGGAGGGAACCTCATGGACAAGATGCTGGGAACCAGAGGGTGGAATGTCATGGACAAGAGGCCAGTAACAGAGGGTGGAACATTATGGACAAGATGCCGGTAACCAGAGGATGGAACCTCATGGACAAGATGCCAGGAACCAGAGGACAGAACATCACGGACAAGATGCTGGGGACCAGAGGAGGGAACATCATGGACAAGATGCCGGGAACCAGAGGGTGGAACCTCATGGACAAGATGCTGGGAACCAGAGGACTGAACATCATGGAAAAGATGCTGGGAACCAGAGGAGGGAACATCACAGACAAGATGCTGGGAACCAGAGGAGGGAACATCACGGACAAGATGCCGGGAACCAGAGGACAGAACATCATGGACAAGATGCTGGGAACCAGAGGATGGAACCTCATGGACAAGATGCTGGGAACCAGAGGATAGAATGTCATGGACAAGATGCCGAGAACCAGAGGAGGAAACCTCATGGACAAGATGCCATTAACCAGAGGAGGGAATGTCACAGACGAGATGCTGGGAAACAGAGGACAGAACCTCATGGACAAGATGACGGGAACCAGAGGGTGGAACCGTCATGGACAAGATGCCGGGAACCAGAGGAGGGAACCTCATGGACAAGATGCCAGGAACCAGAGGACAGAACATCATGGACAAGGTGCTGGGGACCAGAGGAGTGAACATCATTGACAAGATGCCAGGAACCAGAGGAGGGAACGTCATGGACAAGATGCCAGGAACCAGAGGAGGGTACCTCATCGACAAGATGCGGGGAACCAGAGGACAGAACATCATGGACAGGATGCTGGGAACCAGAGGGTGGAACGTCACGGACCAGATGACGGGAACCTGAGGAGGGAACCTCATGGACAAGATGCCAGGAACCAGAGGACAGAACATCATGGACAAAATGCTGGGAACCAGAGGAGGGAACGTCATGGACAAGATGCCGGGAACCTGAGGAGGGAACCTCACGGACAAGATGCCAGGAACCAGAGGATGGAACATCATGGTCAAGATGCCAGGAACCAGAGGACGGAACATCACAGACAAGTTGCCGGGAACAAGGACAGAAGATCTCAGACAAGATGCCGGGAACAGAGGACTGAACATCACGGACAAGATGCTGGGGATAGAGGACAGACCACGGACAAGATGGTGGGAATGAGAGGACAGAACATCACGGACAAGATGCCGGGAAACAGAGGAGGGAATATCATGGACAAGATGCCAGGAACCAGAGGAGGGAAGGTCATGGACAAGATGCCGGGAACCAAAGAACAGAACCTCATGGACAAGATGCTGCGAACCAGAGGAGGGAACCTCATGAACAACATGCAGGGTATGAGAGGATGGAACATCACAGAAAAGATGCCGGGAACCAGAGGATGGAACATCACGGAGAAGATGCCGGGAACCAGAGGAGGGAACGTCATGGACAAGATACCAGGAACCAGAGGACAGACGTCATGGACAAGATACTGGGAACCAGAGGAGGGAACCTCACGGACAAGATGCTGGGAACCAGAGGGTAGAATGTCATGGACAAGAGGCCGGGAACAGAGGGTGGAACGTTATGGACAAGATGCTGGTAACCAGAGGAGGGAACCTCATGGACAAGATGCCAGGAACCAGAGGACAGAACATCATGGACAAGATGCTGGAGACCAGAGGAGGGAACATCATGGACAAGATGCCGGCAACCAGAAGAGGGAACATCATGGACAAGATGCCGGGAACCAGAGGGTTGAATCTCATGGACAAGATGCTGGGAACCAGAGGACAGAACATCATGGACAAGATGCCGGGAACCAGAGGAGGGAACATCATGGACATGATGCTGGGAACCAAAGGGTGGAATGTCATGGACAAGATGCCAGAAACTAGACTAGGGAACGTCATGGACAAGATGCCGGGAATCTGAGGGTGGAACCTCATGGACAAGATGCCGGGAACCAGAGGACAGAACATCACGGACAAGATGCCGGGAACCAGAGGACTGAACATTACGGACAAGATGCCGGGAACAGAGGACAGACCACGGACAAGATGCCAGGAACCAGAGGACTGAACTTCCCAGACAAGATGCCGGGAACCAGAGGACAGAACATCACAGACAAGATGCCGGGAACCAGAGGATGGAGCATCATGGACAAGATGCCGGGAACCAGAGGGTGGAACATCATGGAGAAGATGCTGGGAACCAGTGGAGGGAACGTCATGGACAAGATGTCAGGAACCAGAGGAGGGTACCTCATCGACAAGATGCCAGGAACCAGAGGACTGAACATTACGGACAAGATGCCGGGAACAGAGGACAGACCACGGACAAAATACCAGGAACCAGAGGACTGAACTTCCCAGACAAGATGCCGGGAACCAGAGGACAGAACATCATGGTCAAGATGCCAGGAACAGAGGACAGACCACGGACAAGATGCTGGGAATGAGAGGACAGAACATCACGGACAAGATGCCAGGAACCAGAGGAGGGAAGGTCATGGACAAGATGCCGGGAACCAGAGGAGGGAACCTCATGGACAAGATGCTGGGAACCAAAGAACAGAACCTCACAGAAAAGATGCTGCGTACCAGAGGAGGGAACCTCATGAACAAGATGCCAGGTACGAGAGGATGGAACATCACAGAAAAGATGCCAGGAAACAGAGGATGGACCATCATGAAGAAGATGCTGGGAACCAGAGGAGGGAACATCATGGACAAGATGCTGGGAACCAGAGGGTGGAATGTCAAGGACAAGAGGCCGGGAACAGAGGGTGGAATGTTATGGACAAGATGCCAGTAACCAGAGGAGGGAACCTCATGGACAAGATGCCAGGAACCAGAGGACAGAACATCACGGGCAAGGTGCTGGGGACCAGAGGAGTGAACATCATTGACAAGATGCCGGGAACCAGAGGGTGGAACGTCATGGACAAGATGCTGGGAACCTGAGGAGGGAACCTCATGGACAAGATGCCGGGAACCAGAGGACAGAACATCATGGACAAGATGCTGGGAACCAGAGGAGGGAAAGTCATGGACAAGATGCCGGGAACCTGAGGAGGGAACCTCATGGACAAGATGCAGGGAACCAGAGGATGGAACATCATGGACAAGATGCCGGGAACCAGAGGATGGAGCATCATGGACAAGATGCTGGGAACCAGAGGGTGGAACATCATGGAGAAGATGCTGGGAACCAGAGGAGGGAACGTCATGGACAAGATGCCAGGAACCAGAGGAGGGTACCTCATCGACAAGATGTGGGGAACCAGAGGACAGAACATCATGGACAGGATGCTGGGAACCAGAGGAAGGAACATCATGGAGAAGATGCCAGGAACCAGAGGGTGGAACGTCACGGACCAGATGACGGGAATCTGAGGAGGGAACCTCATGGACAAGATGCCAGGAACCAGAGGACAGAACATCATGGACAAAATGCTGGGAACCAGAGGAGGGAACGTCATGGACAAGATGCCGGAAACCTGAGGAGGGAACCTCACGGACAAGATGCCAGGAACCAAAGGATGGAACATCATGGACAAGATGCCAGGAACCAGAGGATGGAATATCATGGACAAGTTGCCGGGAACAGAGGACAGAAGATCTCAGACAAGATGCCGGGAACAGAGGACTGAACATCACGGACAAGATGCCGGGAAGCAGAGGACGGAACTTCCCAGACAAGATGCCGGGAAGCAGAGGACAGAACATCACGGACAAGATGCTGGGAATAGAGGACAGACCACGGACAAGATGGTGGGAATGAGAGGACAGAACATCACGGACAAGATGCCGGGAGCCAGAGGACAGAACATCATGGACAAGATGTCTGGAGCAGAGGACTGAACATCACGGACAAGATGCCGGGAACCAGAGGTCTGAACATCACAGACAAGATGCCGGGAACCAGAGGACTGAACATCACGGACAAGATGCCGGGAACAGAGGACAGACCACGGACAAGATGCCGGGAACCAGAGGACTGAACTTCCCAGACGAGATGCTGGGGACCAGAGGACAGAACATCACGGACAAGATGCCGGGAACAGAGGACAGATCACGGACAAGATGCTGGGAATGAGAGGACAGAACATCACGGACAAGATGCCGGGAACCAGAGGAGGGAATATCATGGACAAGATGCCAGGAACCAGAGGAGGGAAGGTCATGGACAAGATGCCGGGAACCAGAGGATGGAACCTCATGGACAAGATGCCGGGAACCAAAGAACAGAACCTCATGGACAAGATGCTGCGAACCAGAGGAGGGAACCTCATGAACAAGATGCCGGGTACAAGAGGATGGAACATCACAGAAAAGATGCCGGGAACCAGAGGACAGAACATCATGGCAAGATGCTGGGAACCAGAGGAGGGAACGTCATGGACAAGATACCGGGAACCAGAGCAGGGAACCTCACGGACAAGATGCTGAGGGTAGAATGTCATGGACAAGAGGCTGGGAACAGAGGGTGAAACGTTATAGACAAGATGCCAGTAACCAGAGGAGGGAACCTCATGGACAAGATGCCAGGAACCAGAGGACAGAACATCACAGGAGACCAGAGGAGGGAACATCATGAACAAGATGCC
>VZQC01004776.1:3085013-3102487 GCA_009823505.1 Rhizomys pruinosus
CCAGAGGAGGAAACCTCATGGACAAGATGCCATTAACCAGAGGAGGGAATGTCACAGACGAGATGCTGGGAAACAGAGGACAGAACCTCATGGACAAGATGACGGGAACCAGAGGGTGGAACCGTCATGGACAAGATGCCGGGAACCAGAGGAGGGAACCTCATGGACAAGATGCCATTAACCAGAGGAGGGAATGTCACAGACGAGATGCTGGGAAACAGAGGACAGAACCTCATGGACAAGATGACGGGAACCAGAGGGTGGAACCGTCATGGACAAGATGCCGGGAACCAGAGGAGGGAACCTCATGCACAAGATGCCATTAACCAGAGGAGGGAATGTCACGGACGAGATGCTGGGAACCAGAGGACAGAACCTCATGGACAAGATGCCGGGAAACAGGAGGGAACCTCATGAACAAGATGCCATTAACCAGAGGAGGGAATGTCATGGACAAGAGGCCGGGAACCAGAGGACAGAACATCATGGACAAGATGCCGGGAACCAGAGGAGGGAACGTCATGGACAAGATGCTGGGAACCAGAGCGGGGAACATCATAAAGAAGATGCTGGGAACCAGGGGAGGGAACGTCATAGACAAGATGCCGGGAACCAGACGGGTGAACATTATGGAGAAGATACCGGGAACCTTAGGAGGGAACCTCATGGACAAGATGCCGGGAACCAGAGGACAGAACATCACGGACAAGATGCCGGGAACCAGAGGACTGAACATCACAGACAAGATGCCGGGAACCAGAGGACTGAACATCACGGACAAGATGCTGGGAACCAGAGGACAGAACCTCATGGACAAGGTGCCGGGAACCAGAGGACGGAACATCATGGACAAGATGCTTGGAACCAGAGGATAGAATGTCATGGACAAGATGCCAGGAACCAGAGGAGGGAACTGCATGGACAATATGCCATTAACCAGAGGAGGGAATGTCACGGACAAGATGCCGGGTACCAGAGGATGGAACGTCATGGACAAGATGGCTCGAACCAGAGGGTCAACCTCAGGGACCAGATGCCGGGAACAGGAGGGTGGAACGTCACGTGCAAGTTGTCGGGAACCAGAGGGTGGAACCTCATGGACAAGGTGCTGGGAACCAGAGGACAGAACATCACGGACAAGATGCCAGGTACCAGAGGACTGAACATCACAGACAAGATGCCGGGAACCAGAGGACTGAACATCACGGACATGATGCCGGGAACCAGAGGACAGAACATCACGGACAAGATGCCAGGAACCAGAGGACAGAACATCATGGACAAGATGCCGGGAACCAGAGGACGGAACCTCATGGACAAGATGCTGGGAACCAGAGGATAGAATGTCATGGACAAGATGCCGGGAACCAGAGGGCAGAACGTCATGGACAAGATGCTGGGAACCAGAGGAGGGAACCGCATGGACATGATGCCATTAACCAGAGGAGAGAATGTCACGGACAAGATTCAGGGAACCAGAGGACAGAACATCATGGACAAGATGCCGGGAACCAGAGGGTGGAACGTCACGGACAAGATGCAGGGAACCAGAGGGTGGAACCTCATGGACAAGATGTTGGGAACCAGAGGACAGAACATCACGGACAAGATGCCAGGAACCAGAGGACAGAACATCACGGACAAGATGCTGGGAACCAGAGGACAGAGCATCACGGACAAGATGCCAGGAACCAGAGGACAGAACATCACGGACAAGATGCTGGGAACCAGAGGAGGGAACATCATGGACAAAATGCTGGGAACCAGAGAGGGGAACATCATGGACAGGATGCCAGGAACCAGAGGACGGAACGTCATGGACAAGATACCGGGAACCAGAGGAGGGAACGTCATGGACAAGATACCGGGAACCAGAGGGTGGAATTTCACGGACAAGATGCAGGGAACCAGAGGGTGAAACCTCACGGAGAAGATGCTGGGAACCAGAGGAGGGAACGTCATGGACAAGATGTCTGGAACCAGAGGAGGGAACCTCATGGACAAGATGCCAGGAACCAGAGGACAGAACATCACAGACAAGATGCCAGGAACCAGAGGACAGAACATCACGGACAAGATGCCGGGAACCAGAGGGTGGAACGTCACGGACAAGATGGCTCGAACCAGAGGGTGGAACCTCACGGACAAGATGCTGGGAACCAGAGGACAGAACATCACGGACAAGATGCCGGGAACCAGAGGACTGAACATCATGGACAAGATGCCGGGAACCAGAGGAGGGAACATCACAGACAAGATGCCGGGAACCAGAGGACTGAACATCATGGACAAGATGCTGGGAACCAGAGGATAGAACGTCATGGACAAGATGCCAGGAACCAGAGGACGGAACCTCATGGACAAGATTCCGCGAACCAGAGGAGGGAACCTCACAGACAAGATGCCGGGAACCAGAGGAGGGAACCTCATGGACAAGATGCCGGGAACCAGAGGAGGGAACCTCATGGACAAGATGCCATTAACCAGAGGAGGGAATGTCACGGACAAGATGCCGGGAACCAGAGGACAGAACATCATGGACAAGATGCCGGGAACCAGAGGACAGAACATCATGGACAAGATGCCAGGAACCAGAGGAGGGAATGTCATGGACAAGATGCTGGGAACCAGAGGAGGGAATGTCATGGACAAGATGCTGGGAACCAGAGGAGGGAATGTCATGGACAAGATGTGGGAACCAGAGGGGGGAATGTCATGGAGAAGATGCCGGGAACCAGAGGGGGAACGTCATGGACAAGATGCCCAGGTCTGTCTCATCCACACTCTTTTCAGGACCACACTTTGTACAGAGGTTTTGACCTCAACTTGATAAGTGCCTAAGAACCATGGGCTAAATGAGGGATTCTACCTTGCCAGGGTGTGGAACAGATGCATTCTCTAACTCTTTCTTGTGTCTTCTGCTCTTTTCTAGAGAGTAGCATCAGTCTTGATGCTGGTGATAATGGCTTTTGTCATCTCCCAGAGAAAGGTTACCTCTCTATTCAGAGCAGGACAAGACCTCCATGGGACAAAGGGCCCCTGCTTGTGTTTTGCTAGCTCTTTGACACACTACTGCTGAGTATATAAGCGGACACTGGTGCTGGGAGCCAAATTCCCAGAACAGCCTGAGCTTCCTAACCAAAGGACTGGGGAGAGAAATTCTTTAAAGTCAAAGAATGCTGAGGGGGTGCAGGTTCCAGAGAGGAATTTCTGGAGAGATAGAATCACTTTGTATCAGTTACCCCAAGTTTCAGGCTCAGCTCTGTGCTGTGTTGGCAAAGAAACATTGTGGGAAAGCTAGTTAGATGGGTTGGATTCTAAGCCAATCGTACCTCCCTGGCCACACCCATGGGGTGGGGTGTAGTGATGTAAAGATTTCGCATTGGGCCCTGAGAATTGAGTCATGATGGATATTTAAGCAGACATGTTGGAATAAAATCTCTCTCTGCATTTGAACCTCAACCTGTGTACACGTGGTGTCCTTTCCTGTGTGGGCTTTCCACATGGGTAATCCTAGGATTAAGTGGGCCCCGCCACAAATCCCGGTGGCAACACCACAATTGGAAGGAAACCTTGACATCTTAGGTATGCATACCCCTAAATCTTGCCCTTTTCTTCTCTTTCTCCTCTCTTTCCTGATATCTATCTGTTATGGTGGAGCCATCTTTCCTGCTGGTTTTGGTGGATGGGACAGTGGTCTGAGGGCATGTGGCTTTGTACATGTGGATAGCAGCCTGCCTCTGATTTGGTTCAGAGGGAGCACCCAGTGCCTTCCAGTCATGTGCCTCCTGGCAAGGTCACTCCTGCAGGCTATAAAAGTCAGTGACCTCAAGGCTGAATTTAATATTAAGGCTTAGCAGCTATGCTTGGCCTTAAAAAAACAATTTTTCATAATTCTACAGGTTTTCTACCAGAAAAACTTTCTGGTTTTAAATTCCACCCCACAAAGAAAGACTGTGAGGAACCAGTTCCTCAAGTTCGGCTCTAATCTTAACTTGTTCATATGTAAATTTTCTCCTGGTAGCTCTCCTCAACCTGAGCACACTTCTTTCTGTTGCAAGTTAAGGCCTTTAATGGAAACTGGCCTCCTCCAAGAGAAGCCTTGGTAACATCCTTTTGATTCAGTATTTTGGAAACAAGATAGATGGATTTCTAGCAGAATTTACAGGCCTTGGAGTTCTAATAAAACAAACTTGCTCTGATAAATTGTCTTTTTTAAGGAACATTTGTAAAAGTCTCTTTAACAACGTAAATTGATATTTTGGTTCAATTTAAATGAGAAATTTTTTGAATAAAACTGTTTCATGTTTCTTTAAGCCCATCTTCAAGTTGTGTGTATGTGTGAGTGCATGCGAGTTCCCACTTTTAATTCATTATAATCCTATAGATTTAATTCTATTTAGCTAACTATAAACAAAAATAGATTCAATTCATAAAAAATGTTTGTTTTATACCCCTTAGTGTTAACAATTTTTAATTGGGTTTATAGTATGCATATTATTCAGTTTAATGATAGATCATTGTTAATTATTAGTAGTAATAGTTATTAATGGTTATAGTTATTGTTGTTGAATATAATTATTAACAATAATTGATAAAAATTCAGTCTAATGGTAAATTGTTCTTGGCTATTATTATTGACAGTTATTATTCATAATTAATAATTGTTGTGACTAATAATGGTTAATAATTATTAATAATTAACTATAATGGATATAATTGTGATTATTGTTGTGAATGTGGATAATTATTATTATTCTTCCAAAGTCCTTAATAGCAAGACAAGATGGATCATTCCAAAACAACAAACAACTTTGCCCTGTCTACTTTTGGAAATCCTCAATCTTTAGATTTGTAAATAGCATAGGGACAGTTAGGCTTAGCATAGGTACAGCTTAGGAGTAATTAGCCAGAAGGGATAGGGTAAGGAAAAAATAGTAAACTTTAGGTTTAGTTCATTGAAGGCAAGTGGTTGCAAATGGGCCTAAGAGGTGGCTCAGCTGTTTCATGCATTACTAGGACATTTATTCTAATTATGTAAAAATAACCCTATAACAAATTATAAAAATTTCATGTTTTACATTGGACATCAAACAATATGGCTTTCTTCCCTTACAGGTCAACCTAATAAGCCTTTATTATGTATGTATGTATGTATGTGCGTGCACACATGTGTATGGATGTGTGTACTTGTGTTCGAAGTATATTTCAATGTTAACAGCCATGATACCAGTAAAAACATTGCCTCTGAGTTGGTACATGGCCCTTCTCAAGACTCAAATTTATATTAAACAGCAAAAACATAATTCAATTTCTTTTTTTTTAATTTTATTTATTTTTATATGTGTATGAATGTACTGTCTGCATGTAGGTTTGTGCACCCATGTCGTGCAATGCTGCGGATGTCAGAAGATGGTCTCAGATTCCCCTGGAACTGGAGTTCTCCTGGAATTGGAGTTACAGACGGTTCTTAGGTGCCATGTGGGTGCTGGGGATTGAACCTGGGTCCTCTGCAAGAGCGGTCAGTGCTCTTAACCGCTAGGATATCTCTCCAGCCCTAACATAATTCAATTTCAACAAAGGTTATGGGTTATCTATTAAAAATTTTAAAATAATGGATCTACACTGCCACCTACTGGTTACGCCCTTTCAAAATCTAAAACAAAGATGCAACCAGGTTTTCATTGTATTAAACTCTTAATAAGTTTTGGGGTATTTGGGAATAAAAAGTAAAAGGTATAAAATTTTAAAAATTTAAAAAATAAAAAAATTTGAATTCCGATTAACATCATTGCGGAATTTGTGGCTGCCATTTTTAAATTTTTTGCTCGCATACAGGCTAAGCCTGCATTTTGTTCAGATGACCAGTGGGTAGCTGGTGTTGAGGCCTGCATTTCATGTGGGTGACCAGTTGGTTTGGAAAAAGGCTCCCTTTGCGGAACTCCAACCTGGGGTGAAATTCCTGTCCTGGATTTGGGCAGGTGGAAAGTTATGGCCAAGAGTGGGAAACGTGTCTCGTTGTCCCAGGCTAAGGACCCGAGTAGGAAGTTACCTCTCCAGTCAGGTCACAAGAGTGACCGGCTGACCTCTACGCAATGAGGCCAGGTCTCCACGATGTCCACAAAGTAGGCACTGTGTGTCCCTCTCCCCTTAGCAGGACTGCAATGCACCTCTTCGTGAAAAAGGAAGCTTCCTAGAAGCTCCCACAAAAACAAAAAAAAATCAAGATGGTAATGATGGTAACAACTTCTCATAGGGCATATCTAGCCAGTCTTTAATTAACTGATGGGCATTAGAACTGTAAAAAAAAATTTTTTTATTAAGAGCTAGATATTGAAAAATCTTTAAAACAGGTTTTCATGCCAGGCCTGGAGAAGGCCAAGAGCTTGGAAAAAGATAGGTATCAAAATCTACTTTGTAAGGTTTGCAGTTTAAAATGGTAATACAGTTGAGCTAATTGGGAATCCAAAATGTTAATTGTTTTATTTGTAATCTGTAATGAATTTCCAACAATAACTTTGGGGTTAAGGTACACAAATGGTCTCAATATTTTTCTGTGTTGTACAGTATCACCTTGTAATATTTTTCCTTTACTTGTAGGATGATTTAAAGAAATTAAATTTAAGTTCACTTCCCAAATAAACATACAGTCAATGATAAACTGTTTGGGTAAATTTGATGAAAACTTACACCTTGGTTCCTGTTTATGGGCATGTGTGATGCAACTTAGGTATCTATAGGTCAAAACATAAAAATTTAAAAAACAAAAAGAGGGAGGTGTATAATATTCCTTCTGTATTCCAAACCTTTTGATAAATTTTTAATTTTGAGGTCTTGAAACTAACAATGGAAGGAGATTTGTATGTTCCCACAGGTAAAAACACCAACTTAAATGCCTGAAAATGTACAACTTTTGGCTGTGCAGGATGGACTGGGAAATGCCAGCAGAGAGGCTGACCCATCTGAACATTAAAGGAAAAAGAACCTCAGATTGCCTGAGTCACAGACACTGAGCATCTCTCTGAATTCTATTTGGGTTAACTGTTTATAATGTGCCCTAATGAAGTTTACCTTCCAGATGCTGAGAAACCTTTCTACCTCTCCCTTTTATAGGAAAAAGAAAAACATGATGGTAATGAAGTCATTCCCTAACTGTAAATTAGAGCCAACTGTTATAGTGGTAATTTCTTATAAAACAAGTATAACTACCTTCTTTAATTGACTGATAGTCATAGGAATTGTGAAAGGATAATTCTCTATTTAGAGCCAAATATAATAGTAAAATATTTATAAGTTGTGTAACTAAGCAAAATATATTAATACAAGAGAGCTCTGATATCAGCAATGGATTATTCTGCCAAGGAGATGTTGGCTGGGAGATCCAAGGCCCCAAAATTATAAAGGCCTTTTGCCTATAAAAATGTGATATCTGCAAGAAGAAAGGTGGTAAGTCCCTGTTGTCAAAGACCTGGTGTGAGCATGAAAAATGTTATGAGACGTCATTTGCTAACGTACAACTGTCCTCTGAAATGCCAGAGAGTGTTACCAAAGGCCACTAAAGCAATACAGCAAAATATTGGTCTCCTTGAGACAAGCAAGACTCCTCCATCAGTATCAGCTACACCTCAACTGCCTAGAGATACTGTGCAACAGTGGCAGCCATATATCCCAAATCTAATTGGCTATTAGCTCTCTCCTTGGAGGAATGACTCACAGTGGATGCCACAAGCTTATGTCCTCTAGTGGTTAGGAGATGAAATAAGCCACAGTAAGAACTTGTCATATTTTGTAGAGAAACTACAGTTTGTGAATTAGCATACCATCCAAGCATCTGTGTCTATGCTCACAGCTTAGCTTGCCATAATAGTTAGTACTGTTTAAATGCCTGTTTAAATGCCTGTACATCTAATTGCTTGTGCTTTGTTAGTAGGATTAAAAAATACCCTGGATCGGCTGAGAACTGTCTGAAACTCCAATTCCAGGAGAACTCCAGTTCCAGGGGAATCCGAAACCCTCTTCTGACCTCCACGGCATTGCACAACATAGGTGCACAAACTTGCATGCAGACAGTACATTCATGCACATACAGAAATAAATAAAAATTAAAAAAAAAATACCCTGAATAAGCTGTCAACCCATGAAGGGAAACAGCCTGAACAGACTGGAGTCCAAAATTACATCTCCAGAGAAAATAGATGGTTTTTGCTTCTCACCCACTTGTGCCCCTTTCCCAAAGCCTAGGGAACAAATTGCGGAAGAGGAGGCATGGTAGAATGTAAGGGCTGTGGAGAGATTGGGGTGAATCGTGAGACTACAGCAATATAGACTGGACTCTTATTTAATCAACATGCTTCTGCATACAAGCTTCTCCAATTAAACTATGGGAACCTTGGGTTGTTCAAAATATGGGCATAGATACTTGCTAATTGGTTTTACATGAATGTTACTTACATTCATTGCTTATGCTTGACAATCAGCTTACTTCATGGTTGGGATTTTTGGATATTAATTGGCCTTAGTGTGAAAATAAAGTTTCAGGTCTGACCTGTCCCCCACTGCCTAGCACTCAAAACAGGCTTGAGCAGCTGGCTATTCAAAACTCAGTTTCCTTTGGGTTGTTAGCCTCGCCCATGGGCTCCCCTGCCTTTCAGAAAAATTTAAAAAACAAAAGGGTGAGATGTGGGAAAGCTTAGTTAGATGGGTTAGATTTTAAGCCAATGGTACCTCCCTGGCCATACCCATGGGGTGGGGTGTAGTGACAAAAAGATTTAGCATTGGGCCCTGAGAATTGAGTCATAATGGATATTTAAGCAGACATGTTGGAATAAAATCTCTCTCTGCATTTGAACCTCAGCCTGCATACACGTGGTGTGCTTGTCCTGCGTGGGCTTTCCACGTGGGTCATCCTAGGATTAAGTGGGCCCTGCCACAAATCCCAGCAGCGACACCACAAAACATGATAAAAAGCTTTAGAATCTGGAATATGATAAGGCTTATTGGGTCTTTAGACAACAGTGGCAAACATCTGTAATCACAGCACTTGGAAGACTGAGGCAGACTGTGACCAGGTGGGAATACAAAGCAAGAACCTGCTGAGAAGAGGGGTGGAATGGGAGAAGGGGAGAGAAAAGGAGTAGATAAGAGGGAAGAGAAAGGAGAAGGAGAAAGAGATTTTAATCGATTCCTGGGACATCCTAATCCATACTCAAGGGAAAGAAAAAGAAGCATGCACAAGATAAGTCTCCAGATGTTCTCCACTGACCTTTCTCTGAAGCAGTCTTTATGGAGACACAGGGATGATTTTATAAAGAAGACTGTTCTTTTCCAGATTTTGTCCTGGAATCCTACCTAAATAGGTAGGATTTCCTTTACAGTTTAGTGGTTGGTCTGCATATTTTGGGGGTTCTTCTCCATTCATTTTGTGGCAGGGAAGATCATTTTGTGAAGGATCAGGAAAGAAAATATTGTGGTGACCTGGTTTTATTCTGCTATCTTTACTCAAAAACCAGGGCATGAGAGAAAAAATTGTGATTACAAGAGAATATATACATTTCTGAATAAATGCATTCTGGGAAATCATACTGAAAATGACAGGACTTATTGAAAACTTAGGAACAGATCAACTTGGTAATCACAAGAGCAAAAGAGATCTAAAAATAGTGCATGGTCAAGAGACACTGGATTTTAATAGGTGAAGGTATTTGATGGAATACAGAAAAATGACACTGCAGTGAGTTATGGAGGCTGGAAGAGCGAAATGTCCCCCTGTGGGCAGGGCATTGCAGAAAAAGACATCTGAGAGAGAGCGAGAGAGCGAGAGCACATGGCTGAGACCTACCTGTAAGGGAGGCTGTGGTGTGCAAAGACACGTCCCAAGGACTGAAGTCTCCAAGGCTGTAGCTTGTCTTCATCTGGGATCAGAGCTTGTTCGATGTGTGTCCAACTATGATGACTCAAAGCATTTACCATACTGGAGAGCTGATCAAGTAGCTCAGAAGCAAAGCACTTACCCAGAATCTGCAAGGCCCTGGGATCAGTTCTCAGCACTGCATACAAATTCTCAGTATATTAGTATTTATCCTATTCAGAAAGAGCTAGCTTTGATTACTAATACCTATGTGATAAGAAAGCTGATTACATCTACTCTTTAGTGGCATTTCCTAATAAGATGATTTCAGCAGAACTCTTTGCATATACTTTTAAAAATTGATGATATATCACATTTTACTAAAAATTTAGGGGAGCTATAGAGATGGCTCAATGGTTAAGAGCACTAGCTGCTCTTGCAGAGGACATGAGTTGGGTTCCCATCACCAACATGGTGGCTAACAACCATCCTTAACTCAAGTTCCAGGGCTTCTGACAACCTCTTCTGACCTGCACCAGTATTGCATGCATGCATGCATGCAGTTACATATGTGCCAGAAAAACACTCATACACATAAATAACTTAAATTCACTATTAAAATTAAAATGATTAAGAACCAGTAAGAACAGAAAAATAAATAACACAATAGCTTACTGGGTATGCTTATGTAACCCTCAAATATGGTAAGATTAGAAGTTTTCTATAAACGAAGTAAGAAAATTAAGTTTTTTGTTATATTTATTTGTGTATGTGTGTATATGGATGGCCCACGACACAGAGCATGTGTACACAAGTGTGGTTAGAGGATACCTTGCAGGAGCCACTTCCCTCCTTCCATCATGTGGGTCCTGGGGATCGAACTCAGCCTGTCAGGCTTGGCAGCAAGCACCTTTATCTATGGAATCATCTTGCAGGTCTTGGAAGGAATTTGATAAACTCCTGCAGATCAATTTACTGAACTGTAGCATAAGCAAAGATTTAGAATAACTTGTATATTGTTGGAAAGATATTTAAATGACTCATATACAAATGAATATAATATGCATAACTGTATATATATACACTAAGATATTAGCTATATGTTAAGATTCTTATTATTTTCCTCTTCCGTGTGAAAATATTTCACATCTGAAAATATTTTAATGCCTTTCCTATGCTATCGCAGGGAACAGTAAGCAATATAATTTCAAAGCCACAGGGAGCTAGTTTTAAAGGGTTCCTTCTGCTTTTTTTTTTTTTTACTGAGGCCAGTACAGTTTGTGACACATGGGTTTGGTGTGACTTGTGGTGCTGAGGTCTGGAGGGGTTATAGCAACACTCACTTAATGGTCTGTTGGAGTTCATTGGCTGCTGTATTCTGGGCTTATCAGCAACCTTCATTTTCAACAACCCATTCATCTCTTGGAGAAAACACTTTCTCAGGAGGCCCACACAGAGGCAACACAATCCAGAGCCTTTACTCAGGGACCAAAAGGACAATTACAATAGCAGGAAGGCAGGTTAATGCTACACCATGAATCAAAACCCCTCCTCCCTGCACACACACACACACACACACACACACACACACACACACACACAGAGCACAAAGGGGAATGAAAGAAAAGAATTTCCTGGGCCAAAGAGATGCTTCAGCTGGTTGTTGCTGCTGCAGGAGGATGTAAGTCTGATGACTTTAGCTCCATCCCTGGAGTCATAAAAAGGTGGAAGAGGAAATTCGACACCACGCAGTTGTCCTCTAAGACATTTACCTGCACACATGCTCACACACATAATAATAATAATAATAATAATAATAATAATAATAAAATTGTAAAGAAAAGTGTTTCCTATACTTGCAAATAAGAAAATAAGACACAGCACGGTTTGGGCTATGAGGAAAGGAATATTTTCCTGGCTCCCCCATGCTTTGAAACTCATCAAATAGGCTGGATTCCAGTGCTTCTTCATGTTAATAGAACCTAAGCCAATGCTTCTATAATTCTGGGCTTCATATTTCCAACTTGTAAAATGTTTGTAGTGAGTCTCCTCTGGCTGTGAAATTCTATGGTGTTATAGTTTAAGAGAGTTCAACTACTCTTGGTTCAGTGCCCCCTATGTACAGAGCATTGTGTGGGTTGTACCAAAGTCCAAGGTTAAATAATTATGGGAGTTTGCCCCCTCAGAAAGCCTGCAGTCTGATGAGAGATGTGAATGGATAGATACTGTGCAGATAGCAAACACAAAATAAACGTGGGTCTAGAGTAGAATACACCCAAGGCCTGAGAGGGAACACTGCCACCTAAGACGGTGCTCTTGCCTTTAGCTGTTTAAAATATGAACAGATGTTTGGTGAACATTCTAAACTAACCATAACAAACCAATGAAAATAAGACTCATGCAAGTATTCATGATATTTATTCCAATAAAAAGAACAATTCGGGCTGGAGAGACGGCTCAGCAGTTAAGAGCACCAACTGCTCTTGCAGAGATCCTGGGTTCAATTCCCAGCACCCACATGGCGGCTATGAACCATCTTTAACTCCAGTTCCAGGGGAATCCAATGCCCTCTTCTGACCTCTGTGGCATTGCACGACATGGGTGCACCAACCTACATGCAGACAGTACACTAACACACATAAAAAATAATAAATAAATTTTTCAAAATGAAAAAAAGAATAATTTAATAATTCAGGCTAAGGAAGAATTGAGAACATATGCCAAGTTTGTTACCCAGTGGGAGAATAATGCAATTTGAATCAACACTCTAGTTATTTACTATCAAGTGTTTACAGAAACATGTAGAAATCTTTACAAAGTGATTTTTTTAGGAGATAAACTTTAAAAGACCATGTCTTCGGTGAATGATCTTCCTAGTACATAGACTGGGGAAAACTCACATGAATGGGCTATCTGAGCCACAAAGAGTAATTTCAAATAACTTAGCAAGTGTTTACAAGTGGGCCTCTGATAAACTCGAAATGTTCAATGTACGTTGTTGCCAAGTTCACTCCATTCCTTTCAATCTTGTTCTGTCTGTTCATTTGAACTTTGTGGGTAGGGGGTTGTTTAGTAACAAAAGTAGGTTTGCATCTGTTTGTGGCTCTGTCCATCTTGGCTTCATTGTTTCTATCTTGGATTACTAATAAGTACACTGAAGACAGAGCACGGTCCAGCCTTACTAACTCTGCAGTGTGATCCAGGACAGTTTTCCACATTTCCACATTTCCACATTTCTGGATCAGGTTGCCTGTCTCCTGGAACGTGACTGGAGATGTACAGTCAAGGAACCTCTTCTGCCCAACTTGAATCCTTCTGGACTCATTCTTCAGAGTTACAGTTTTCTGTCACCAGATCTCATGTGTAGGAGGTAATGTGGTAAGACTATCTGACAGGCAAAACCATGAGAAATTGCTTTTATAGACAAAAATACCACATTAACAATTTAATGTAGTTTCTTATCGTTGGATTTATGTTTTAAGATATTATCATACTGATACAATCATTTACAGAGCATTTAATAGGACTCTAAGGAAAAGGGTTACAAAAAGGTTACATTTTGATAGAAGAGTTCAAAAAAGGACAGGGGATAGTGTAGTTATGGGTAGAGGTAAAGAGAAAGGTAGGAACAGACACCTTCATCTACTCTAGAATTTCCTGCATGCTAGCCTGGCCATGTTCAGATAACCAGAGGACATGATCTCTGCCGTAGTTAGCAAGAAAGGAGCCCATGACCAGCTAGGATTGCACTTCAGCCTGTGAAGGACTGACACCTGATTGTGTTCAGAGCCTGCTTACTATAGTAATTCCCCAAAAGAGACAGAGCTGTCTGGGTGGGGAGACAGGAGTCTGGAGAAGTACAGACCCCTCCCCTGCACTTTGTGGAGAAGTACAGACTTCCCCTGCATTTTGTGGAGAAGTACAGACTTCCCCTGCATTTCGTGAATCAATAGCAGGACGCATGCTATGCTCAGGGTAGATTTTACTATTGCCCGAAAGCCTGGCACCTACACTGTGGACACACAAGAGGACCTCCAGATGCCTCCACCCTCATGTCTGCCTCTGGTGCAGCCAGCTATTTCATCACATGTGGCTAAATGCATGTGTAATAATTGATTTTGTTTCACCTTTGGAATTAGATGTAGAGGGAAAGGAGGGACCGTAACTGTCACAGGAGGAGAGAGGATGGATCACCCTGCGACCTTCTCTTCAGCTACCACACTACTAAGACAATAGACCCCAAAGAATTAAAATTTCCCTAGAAGTTATGTGCTAGCAGAAGAGAAAGGGTGAGGCCTAGTGCCAGCTAAGCATTTAAATGAACACATGTCCATTTTCTGGCTTTCGTCTATTTTAAAATATTTTATTATCTTAATTTTGTATATGAATATATTGTCTGCAGGTATGTAAGTATATCCATGTCATGCAATGCCTGAGGAGGTCAGAAGAGGGTGTTGGATTCTCTGGAACTGGAGTTATAGACAGTTGTTAGCCACCATGCACTGGGAATCGAACTCAGGTCCTCTGCAAGAGCAGCCAGTGTTCTTAACCACTGAGCTACCTCTCCCACTTCTGTTTTATCTATTTTATAAAACTGTAACACAGCTATGAAGAAGGTGAGGAGAAATCCATATAAAGTACTTTAACCACAGTCACCCTCAGAGCACATTTATCTCGTTAGTTCCCCTCTCCATTTCTGTAGGTCCCTTCTCTCTTCTCAAAGTCCCCCTTCTATGTTAATGTCTTT
Source organism: Rhizomys pruinosus (assembly GCA_009823505.1). NCBI lineage: Eukaryota > Metazoa > Chordata > Mammalia > Rodentia > Spalacidae > Rhizomys > Rhizomys pruinosus. Next base: position 3,099,608 of record VZQC01004776.1, read on the forward strand.
TTAAAAAAATAGCTCCCACATGTGAGAAAAACATGTCTGAAAATGTCATTTCATTTAGCATGATCTCTAGTTCTACCCATTTTCCAGCAAAAATATAATTTCTTCATTTCTTCTTATGAATGAACAACATTTTCTTAGTATCTGTGTGTGTTATAGGTACACATGTCCATGTGTGTATACATGTGTAGTAGATGTACATGTGTGAGTGCCTGTGTATTATAGAGATCAACACCAGGTATCTTTCTCAGTCACTTTCCACATTATTTAATTACAGTTAGACTAACTGGCCAGCCAGCAAGCTCAGAGATCCACCTCTTTGCTTCACTACATTGGGGGTTATAGATGGACTTGCTGTACTCAGCTTCTTACACGGGTGTTAGTGATCTGAGCTCAAGGCCTCATGCTTGCATAGCAAGTACTTTACTGACTGAGCTATCTCCAGCCCCTTCCTCAGGAGCTTGGATCAAGGAGAACTAACCTTCTTTATTCTTATTTTCTCTATCTTCCTCTTTATCACCAGCCCAATATTTAAACATATTTTATTTTCACTTCTGCTCAGTGCCTCCCTAACTAAGCAATTCATGTATCCTGCTATGCTCCAACATGTGAAGCTTTAATAGAAGTTATCAGTTATGCTGTATGCAAGATAAGAAACTTGTTTTAAACCTGGACATGGTAACATATGTCTGTAATCCAGTGCTTGAGAGGTTGAGGCAGAAAGATCACGAGTTTAAGTGCAGCCTGGCTCAAAACACAAACACTTACAAAGTATTGTAGTGTACACCTCACAGTACTCTGGAGGCAGAGGCAAGTGGACATCTATAAGACTGAAGCCAGTCTGGTCTACATAGTAAGTCCAGGCCAGCTAGAGCTACAGGTAGACTCTATTTCCAAAAAACCTAAACCAAAACAAAAATAGACAAAAAAAATCCTCCAAAACTCCTTATTTTACTTGTCCATTATTTTTACTTATAGTTTAAATTTAGTCCTGCACATGATTATCAATGCAGTTTTAAGCAGCAAACATCAGCCTTCAGCTGAATGTTCTAAATCCCCATGAAGAGAGAATTGCTTAGTTGGCCTCCTTACAAGTATACAGCGTTGTTGACTGTAAACCTGGGGGAAGCCGGATGACAGCCAGCCAGGCAAGGATGGTGCTTCCGAGCCTGGCTCTGGAGAAGAGGCAGCACTGGCCTGCCGTGGTCTGATCACTTGGGATCTTCTCTCTCCCAGGCCTGAGATGGGTGTGATCTCCTTTAGTTTTAGAAAACCTGATCATTTTGGCTCAGTGTTTGGGTCTGTTTTTCAGCCCAGTACTCCTGTAGGAGCAGATGTGAGCAGAGCCCTTTAACATCTGGCTGAGGCAAGGGAGAGGATGTTCAGTGTCTAGACTGCATTTTGGCATGGGTGACTGTAAATTGTGCTGCTGGTATGGTGAGTCAGCTTTCTTTGCTGTGACAAAATATGTGAGAAAATCGACTGACAGGAGGAAAGATGTATTGTGACTTTTGGTTTCAGGACTTTCAATTCGTGATATGCTGGGTCATCTGCCTGTGAGAAAAAAAAAAGAGCGTCATTGTCTTGGGGGAGAGAGAGAGAGAGAGAGAGAGAGAGAGAGAGAGAGAGAGAGAGAGAAGAAATAACTTATCTTGTGGGTGTATGCACATGTATGGGTGTAAAGGCCAGAGGTTGATGTAGAGTGTATTTCTCTATTGATCTCCATCTTGTTTTCTGAGGCAGAATCTCTCACTGAACCTGGAGTTCATTGAGTCAGCCAGACTGTGGGGCCAATGAGTTCTCGAGACCTATGAGTCTCCACCTCTCCCCTGGTGCAGGAGTATCAGAAGTGCAAAAGACCTAGCAGGCTGTTATGTGGTCTAGGAGCTACACTCGGGTTCTCATGATGCCAGGCACCCATTTTACTGACTGAACCATTTTCCCAGTCCCAGTTTAATTTTTGAGTTGAATAAATACATAGATTTGAACTTTGCTAAGCAATCCCAACCCCATGGGTCTATTCACATGATTAAGTACATTCTGATAAATTCAAAGCAACGATAAAGATCCCAAGAAGTCAGAGAAGCCATCTCAATTAGCTGTTCCTGATAGCTCCATGTATTTGTTCCTTAGAAATTCTGTAGCAAAAAAGAAGTGAGTCTGTGATTCTCAACACAGTAGAAAATAATGTCAGCACAGTCAGCCCGATGCTGTTCCCTGGGCTCAGTCTGCTGAGACGGTGTGCCATGGCAGATTATACTCCCTGAGCATTACACTGTGAAGTAAAGACCCTTGAAACTTGTTGAAAGTAGACCTCGGGAGACCATTTATTCCCAGGTAGTAAAAATCATGAACAGCCAGTCAGGACTGCCAGAAGTAAGTTGTGGTTACCTGTGCCCATCAGCTAGTCTAGGTGCAGGCATGATGTGTGTTTCAACAGTGATATGTTATGGAATCTCTCCTGAGATTAAATATGCAGACCTTGACCTGTTTTATCTCCTTGGGATGCTAGACAGGTCATGATAATTGGAGTGGTGGCAATCTTTTATTTTAACCCAAAAGTTGAAAACCAATGTTGCTGATGATGGTAGAGCATGAAGTATAGAGAGACATCTATCCCAGTGTTAATGAGTTGCTGGCTCACAGGTAGCGTTTCCCCACTGCAGGTCACCCACAGGAGTGAATTCTGTATCTGCACTGCCTATGTCCCTCTCTGGTCTTCTTTTACTTCTGCGGGATTTTTAGTGACTTGTTTCAATTGCATAAAATTTTTAGCTTTAATTTTCACGACCAATTTTTCTTTTTTTATATAATTTATTATTTATTTATTTATATTTTTATCAAAATTAGACCCGTGTCCCCCCCCACTCCCCCCCCCCCCCC
>VZQC01004776.1:3109380-3161880 GCA_009823505.1 Rhizomys pruinosus
GTTACCTGCACTTCCGATGGTCTCAGGAGATCTCAGATCTCAAGACTCACACAACCCTACCTTTTATACCAGCTGGGAGGATAACTCTGCCCCCACAGCCACAAAAGCCAATTAAACCAAAGACAACTGGATTAACCGATTAACTAGATTAAGTCAATCAACAATCAGCCTTGCTGAAGCACCCAGTTCCTACCTACCTTCCTGCACTTCAGCTGGTCTCAGGAGATCTCCATAAACTATTTTTCAATAGAGCCAGTATGTTGAATCTTTGATGCCACTGGTAGTTTTGTGAAAGTATTGCATTCTGCACTGGATATAGAAATAGAAAGAGTTTGTGGAAATGATACCAAATGCTGCCATTATCCAGGTGGATAGTGGCAGGGAGCAATTCCTGATGTTCTGCATGTCCCCTCCCCTGACACTCTCCCATGGACACACTGATGCCACCGCACTTTAATTCCCAATTTCCAAAAAGTGATTTATGTAGTTTAATTCATAGATAAAAATAGCCAATGAGCAGCAGTTTCTCTTTCCCTTTCACAAATATTCTCCTCCCCCTCTGGATCTTCCTCCTCCTGCTCTTCCTCCTTCTCTTCCGGCTCTCCCCTTATCCTCTCTTCTTTTGTGTTGAGGACCCAGTTTGCACAAGCTAAACATACATCCAATCACTGAAGTAAACTCCAGCCCTTCTTTCTTTCCTAGGATGCAAAAGCACAGTTTTCTAGGATAAATTTTGCCCCTTCTTTTTTTCTGATTTTCTCACTTAATGAAATTCATAATGCTGTACCGAGTGGGTTATTTTTGTGCTTCGAAGCCACTCAAGCTGTCTTCATAATACTCCATTTGCCTTTAATGGCACATCCATTTTCCAACTTCAGGGCTTCTAAGTTATTTCTGGATTTAATTTTATCTCTTCTCAGTTTTGATATATTGCTAAACAGCATCTCTTCTGCATAAGGTCTTGATAGCTTAAAATGAGGCAAATCAAATCAACCAACCAAACAAAGACATAATGAAATTGTCCATAGTAGTGTGTGCTGCCCATCACATATTTAGCTCTCAGAGAGCAAACGGAAAAGCTGTGTTCTTGTGTGCATGCATTAAGATCTGAGTGCATCAAGTAATGGTAACTACTAGACATATTTATGATGGCTATCTCTTTTGTGATTATAGTGGGGTATATATAATTGGAAATGTGGTAAATAGGACTGGGAAAATGGCTCATTCTGTAAAGTGCTTGAAAGTAAGAAGACTAGAATTTGGGTCTACAGCACCCATATAAAAGCTGCATGGCAGCAGCTGTGCACATCTGTAGTCCCAGACCTGAGGAGGCAGAGACCACTAGATCCCTGGCATTCATTGGCCACTCAGCCCAGCAAAACCATGGAGCTCCAGTTTCAGTGACAGCCTCTGTGTCAAAAAATTGATGTGGGGTGTTACTGAGGAGGACATCAGATATCAACTTCTGCCCTCCATACATGAGCACACATATGCCTGCACACCTACACACAAATGAGCACACACACTGGAACACATACATATAATACAAAGAAAGCGTGGCAAATGTGGACAAGCTCAATGAGAAAAATAAAAATTCTTGATAGCATGAGCATATAGTTTAATACATGCTTATAGAGGTGTAGAAAGATGACCACTGGCTAAACGCTCAGGGCAGTTATTTGGGCAAGTCAGGCTGGGAGTGTCCCTGGGACTGCATTTAGTGCTTCGTGAGTTCACAGGACTCCCACTGTCTATGGGCAGACATTATGTCACCACGCCCAAACCACCCCCTGCTTTTCATTCCCCCTCCCCACTTCCAGGAGTCTGGTTAAATGTCTGTTTCCTAGCTCCAACTACTTAGAAGGCTGTGGATGGGAGAGGAAAAGCATACTTCACCAGTTACTTATTCCCATCTGTCCTGTTCCTCTGCCTCACCTGTTCTCTCCTTTTCAAGGATAGTTANGTAGAAAGATGACCACTGGCTAAACGCTCAGGGCAGTTATTTGGGCAAGTCAGGCTGGGAGTGTCCCTGGGACTGCATTTAGTGCTTCGTGAGTTCACAGGACTCCCACTGTCTATGGGCAGACATTATGTCACCACGCCCAAACCACCCCCTGCTTTTCATTCCCCCTCCCCACTTCCAGGAGTCTGGTTAAATGTCTGTTTCCTAGCTCCAACTACTTAGAAGGCTGTGGATGGGAGAGGAAAAGCATACTTCACCAGTTACTTATTCCCATCTGTCCTGTTCCTCTGCCTCACCTGTTCTCTCCTTTTCAAGGATAGTTAGGTGGGGGAGGGAGAGGAGGGAAGGAGTTCACTGGGGTCCAACAGGGTGCTGAAGCTCCCTTCTACCCGGCCACAGGGAGCCTGACCCTGGAACTACAACCCATCCACGTTTGCTTAGGGCCACGTCGCTTAACAGAGAGAAGCCTTTTGAATGCTTGAAGCATCAGCAAAGAATAAAAACCTTTGCATAACAATCTATTTGAGCAAATTTCTACTTTAGTTTTTATTTCTTCTTCTTTGACATGATTGACAATTTTAAGAAATTATTTTCATTTCTCAGAACTGCTCACATGCTGTCTTAGCCCCCAGGATGTCACTTTCCAGCAGTGAGTTACATCCACAGGGGTTGAACTACAGGCAGGTCCATGGTCACATGCCTTTCTCAGGGGCCTTGTGATTGTGACAGAGATTCAGGGGGAGGAGCTTCTAGAATCTTTGAACCTGTTGTCAGCATCTATTACTCAGAGTTCATAATTTCCGCCACAGAGAAGCAATATAGTAATTTCAGGAGGGTTGGTAGGGGAGAGCAAACTCATGCTAAGGCAGGGGGATGAATCAGTCTCCAGGGGAGGAAAGGCAGTAGATGATCAGGAGGAAATGTGATGCTTCTTGGAATTTGCAGAAGTCACTTTTGTGTTGATATAGCACAGAGATTAGAGGTTCTTCTTGAGTTTCAACCCTGCTGGGAAATTCTTCTTACCACTGCCCAATAAGTCTGCCATGTCAGATTTTTTTCTATAATCTCAGGATTATAGAATTTTTCTCTGAGTTTTTCCCCCAAAGCTCCCCTGGCTGACAAAGTTAATGCCTTTGGTCCTCAGCAAAAAAGTTACAACAGGGAGGAAATACATGGCTGAAGAACTGGACACTGAATTCCACATGGGTATTCAGGAAAAGATCCCTTGAGCTGGCAGACTGCAGGACAGGGGCTAGCAGTTTCACATCTATTTCTGACTCTGCCATTGAGTCAGGGTGCTGGGAAAGCCCAAGGTTCTTGCTTATTAAAACTTTATTGCACAATCATGGCAACTTCAATTATTTGGTTAAAATGATGTCTGCTGAGCACTCAGAGTCTGGAGACATTTTATTAGAGCAGAAAGCAAAAATGATTTACATCTTCAAACAAAAGGGAATTGTATCATACACCAGCAAAAAGTTAAGAAAGACACAAACAAGGGGGAGGGAAGAATAGGAAATCTTCATTTTAGAGCCTGTGCTTATTAGTCTTTGTCAACTTGACACAAATTAGTGTCACTCACTTGAGGAATTTCCTCCATCAGACTGGCATGTGTGTGGTGGCATTTTCTTCATGGCTTATTAATGTAGGGGGCCCAGCCCACTGTGGGCATTGCTATCCCTAGGCAGGCTATACTGGACTAAGAGAACAGTGACCGAGCATGCCCGGGGAAGCAGGCCAGTGAGAAGTCTGTCCACAGCCTCTGCTCAAAACAGAGGTTCAAATTTTGCTTTAATCAGTTATTATTTTCCTTGGAGAATTTGATAAATTTCTTAGAACTTTAATCCCCCCATCAGTTAAATATGAATAAGAAATTTTAAGAATTAGAATTTTAGAACCATGATGTTCACATAGATATGTCTGAGACTTTCCTGAACCCATTAAGGAGGAAACTAAAGAGTCAGCAGTTATATCAGGAACACAGAATTCAAAACCACTTGCATGACTTTACCAAAACAGAGGAGGAAGGGATGTTTGCTGACTCATGCAAAAATGATCAGAAAGTGTCTCCATTCAATGAAAATTATTTGAATTTTTATTAAAAATGATCATTGCAATGTGTCATTTTTCTACAACTTCTAGAGATGTGAAATTAAGACTCTGAAATACGCATATAACTCACCTGACACGTTGGAACCTGTGGCTTTCCTTCTTCTGTTACCTTGTGCAAGGGAAGAAGAACGAGACTGACTCTTGAAGACAATTGTAGACAGAGGTTCATGAGCTAGATCCAGAAGTCTCTAGATCTGCAAGAGCTGAGTCTTAAGGATTGAAAGTTTCTAACACCATTATGTATTTGAAACTGTGAAAGTTTCCTGAGTTTCAAATACACTGCATTTATGTCTGTCTATATGTATGTATATATGTGCTCTCAGACAGGTTTCACACTCTAGCTCAGGTAGACTGTAACTCATTGTGTACAAAATGACAGAATTCTCCTGCCTCATACCTCCCCAGAGTTGGGATGATAGACATGACTCACAGCACTGGACTCAAATAGTCCCTTTAAATATTAGGCAGGAATTTTCCTCAAAACCAGAGTGGAGAAGGCACTGGGTAGAATGCAGTCTTCTCATTGGTCCACGTCGACAGAGGAGGATACAGATAAAGGGAAAGGAAGCCCAGAGGGCCGTTGCTGAATTCCTCGGCGCCCAGCTCTGGGGTTTCCCCACAGTGGAGTTTCAGATCAGGATTCCAAGAGCTGAAGACACGTGTGCCAGCTTCCCACCCGGAATTCTGGGAGGAAGTGGCCTCAGTATTTCCCATCAGGGTAGTGGTAATGAAGAAAACATGGCTACTTCCACATCCTTGCCCGAGGCCTGGCCTGGAGGATCTCCCATGGGTCTGCAAGCCCATGTATGGAGGCAGGCTGTGCAGCCATGCTGGGTGACCAGCGGCCAGGGTGCTCTGCCTGTAGACACCTGCCTGAGGCCTGCAGGGCAGAGCCTGGCACCAGAAACCACATTAGAGACATTCACTAGAGAGGAACCACTGCTCAGACCCTCCCTCCACAAGACATGAGGCTTCAGAGAGAAGAAAGCTCAACAGGCATCTCTACTCCAGCCCACATGACGGAGGTTTCTGCCTGGGAGAGTTTTGGTATCTCATTGAGATTAGGCACCAGCACAATGGTGGTGCCCAGAATGGAGAGAAGATGTTTTGCAAGCTTGCTAGAATGACACCCAGCTCTGTATTGTACCAGCATTGCCCAGCTCTTCCTTCCTTTGGTGCTGCAGCTAACTTGCTGGTACAGATACTTGTCCTTCGGTAGATGCTGGTGAGGTGCAGCTGGGAAAACCCTTCTTCCTGTTCATCTTTTTGTGGCTTCCTCTTCATACACGAAGTGCTGGACAAATGTTTATTAATGTCATTTCTTTTTAATTTTTTCTTTATTTTTATTTTATGTGTATTCATGTATTGTGTGCATGTATGCAAGTGCATCCACGTCAGTCATGCAGTAACATGGAAGACAGAAGAGGGTGTTGGATCCCATGGATGTATTGTTTTCTTGAGGCAATATCTTGTTATGTAAGTGTTATGACCATAGTAAATATGTTCTCACATATGTAGCTTCATTAGCAAAAGTCACGTGTGCAGCTGCAGTGTTGGGGCAGTGGTGACCTGTCATTGAGACCTCCTGAAGTCCATGGGCACCCAATTCTCCCTGCCCAGCCGGCCGCATTGAGAATGCTGCCAGCATTCAAGTATTCAATACTCAGTGTTCATCCTGCTGTCAAAGTGACTTTTCTCTTGCACGGCTCTATCGCTTTTTCCCTGACATGTTAAAATTAACCCAGAACTCATCATTGCTGAAAGTCGCTGAATTGTTCTTTCCAGTAGACATTATCTTTTGCTTGTCTTGTTTTGAGCTGCTGTGCATTGCAGTCTGGCCTACAGAGGTGCAGGATGGGCTGGTCCAGGGCTAAGTGAGCCTACACGTTGCAGTGTGAGGGGTGGCTCCTTGGCCATGCTTCTTGCTCATTCAAAGGACAAGTCCCTAATTACCCCTTAGGAGGAGAATGTGCCTGCAGATCCCACTGAAAGGACTGGGGTGAGATGGGGTTACCCCCATGATAAGGCTGTGAGAATACAGAGCTTAGAGGGGTACTGCTGCCTCTCCTGCCGATGCTCTGTCTCATTTCTGGGCACTCTGACCTCATCGATGATTCTGCACGATGCATCAGCATCCTCTGCTCCATCTACTGACATGACTGTTCCTAGTTTAATCTACTTTCCACATCCAGCTAAGCCTTGACCTCCTCCACACACCTTCTCTCCTATGGATCTAAGAGTATCCGGCTGCAGAGGTGAGTACCACTCAGGTTTAGCTCTCTTCCCAGATCTTAAATAGATCTTCAGCAGCGCGAGATCCACTGTCTTAGCTTCACTTGAAAACCTGGGCCAAGAGGATAGTGCACGAGACCTTATGTCACTTGTTTTACAAATCAGCCCTAATGACATCTCTGCCTATCCAAGAATGGGGTTTAGGTGCAGCTTAACAAAGCCTAAGATTTGCCACAGTGGTAGACTATTCTCAACATATGTTGAACTTTACCTTTTCACTCTATATTGTTAAACTATAAAGTTTTATGACTACTGGAAAATTTTTGAACTTTTTAAATAAAAAAAATGTGGGTTCTTCATAGAATCTTTCCTGAGCTTTAAATTGCAACAACTTGGATTTAAAGCATACAATAGAGATAACACTTCACCAGTATTCAAAATAATTTGGTAAAGTTTAGGCCCATATCACACAACTTTGGCTGGCATGTTCCTATCTCAGATTCTATTACAAAAGATGGCTACCAGACATGAGAAGGTTGCTGGCCCTCTGGCTCACAGAACTGATGTCCAGGCCAGCTGCAGAAAGAAAAGTCACTGCTTACAGCCAGAAGATGCAGCTGGTTTGTATCATACCTATAATCTAAATTATTAAAGTCAAAATGTTTAAAGGAGCACATGGACTCCATAAAGATTCTGTGCTGGAGATGGATTCCAAATTGTTTAGCCATACAATCAGAATGGCTTATGTCATTTTCTGAATTTTTTTCTTTTGAAATTAAATTACTGTTTGATGCTTCCCAAAGTTGATTTGTGGGTAGGGTCTAGACTGAGAGAAATCTGCTTTTATTTTTGAATGATAGCAACATAAAAGAAACATATTTTACCTCTGGTGACTTTTCTTTTTGTTCTTTTAAATTACTCAAATGAATATAAACCTGAGAGCATCAAATAGTTCTTTTAGGAAGAGTTTGATGAGAAAAGCAAATTTGAAAATGTTAACCAAAATTTAATGAAGCGATTTGAAAATGCCAGACTACTCACATGAAATAGAAGAGTGCCCTGGTTAAAACAGTGATGGATCTTGCCCGAGTTCATTAGGAAAAATCAAAAATTCTGCCAACTGTTAATCCTAAGATACAACTGTAAAAACAATCCATCCACTTAAGTAACTGGCCAATTTGAACTTGGAAAAAAATTAAATTGTACCATTGGTTGAGATGGCTGTTGAACAAATTTTCTCAGTGTCTATGAGTCTTGTCTGGGTCCAAAAGGTCAAGAACCTTGTACAGAGAGTGGCTGTGGGGACATCAGTTACCTAGCTTTGTGATAGACATGACACTGAGCTACAAATCTGCCTGAGGCATGGGGCTGGTCTGTAGCTCCAGCTAAGAGAATGAAGAGAAATGCACATGGAATTGAATTGATGGTAGTTTCTCACTGTGGTATAATAGATTTTCAAATAAATAAACTGATGGGAAATAATAGGAAATGATTCTGGTCAATTACCTTTCAAAGCTGTCCTTTGCTTTTAAACATTATTTATGATCTTTGACACAACAGAGTAGAGTGTTTTTATTCCCGTTTGAGATCATTGGGAATCTCCTGGTCGTAAATCTAGATTCGAGTTCTTTTTCAAAACATCTCATGTACGCTTAACATGCACTTGAACTGAGCATTAAACTCAGCTCTGTCTATCCTGCTGATGCTGTCTTTCCCTTTTCTGCATACTTTAGCCTCACCGATGATTCTGTATGCTGGATCAGCACCCTCTGCTCTGTCTGAGAGCTGTCTGCTTTGGGCTTGGTTTTTACATACTTGATGGTTTAAGATCATTCTTTCGCTTACAAATGAGGCAGAGTAAAATACATACAGGAGTCTCCCCAGAGAAACCCCTGCTTGACTCTGTTAGCATATTTATCTTGTGCTTCAGTTTAATAGCATCACAAGTTTTAAGGACATTTTATTTAGCTTAGCAAATCATGCAGAAATCATTGAACCGTTCTGTAAAGACTTTAAGCCCTAAATATATAAAATTAGAGTTAGACTTAAATTATAATTGTGCTGCCAAGATTTGCACAGCTGCAGCTGGCACAGGAGAACATGCTCTCATCACAAATAGTTTAGTTATTTACTTATTTATTTATTTGTTATTTATTTACTTATTTATTTATTTTTTCCTGACATATTTATTCCCAAAGAATTTAGGTGAAGTTAGCTAGCAGGAGAACGGGGCACAATCTTCCATTAGGACCAATTATTGGCAAGACTACCAGCTGCAACCAAAGACAATTAGCTCATCAAATCATCAGAGTGGTAGACATAGGGTTCATTATCAGCCATGTACCCGTATTCTTTCAGCTTCAGTTTGTCATATAAAACACCAGCTGATCCTGCTAGATGTCTGACCACACACTGGATGCTGAGAATGCAAGGCTAAATAAGACATCATCCCTACTTCCAGAACCCACTGTGGCACATATGAAGAAAGGACAGGGGGATGGAGAGATGGATCAGTGGTTAAGAGCACTGACCGCTCTTGCAGAGGACCCAGGTTCAATTCTCAGCACCTACATGGTGGCTAAGAGCCATCTTTAAGTAGGGCATGATGATGGCACACGCCTTTAATCCTAGCACTCGGGAGGCAGAGGCAGGCAGATTTCTGTGGGTTCCAGGCCAGCCTGGTCTACAGAGTGAGTTCCAGGCCAGGTGGGACTATAGGAAGACCCTGTCTCCAAAAAAAAAGAAAGGACAAATAACTAAATGTCAGCAAATGGGCAGCTTGGGCCTACCTGACCTGCCTCTAAGCCTAAGGACTCCTCCCAATAGAAATCCTATTCCTTCATCATTACAGCTCAGCCTGTGCTGATTGTTTCATGGCTTTCTAGTGCCATGAAGACAGACAGAGCTCCTTAGTATGACCATCACATATCCCCCCTCACTCTAATTATTTTTTAACTATTTAAGTTTTCAAGATTTCTTTGTGAATATGTGGTGTGTGTGTGGTGTGTGTGTGTGTGTGTGTGTGTGTGTGTGTGTGTTTGTATGTTATTTGTTTGTATATTCCCAAGGAGGCCAGAGAGGATGTCAGACCTGTTGGGGCTGGAGTTTGTATGATTGTGAGCCATCATATGAATGCTGGGGACTGAACTCAGGTCCTTTGGAAGAGCAGAGAGTGTTCTTAACTGCCGAGCCATCTTTCCAGCTCCTGAATTGATTCATTGAGATATAATTTACATGCCAAAGAAAGAGTGACTTATTTCACCTGATTTAAGTATTAAATTCAAACTCTTTAGTTTATTACAGTTGGACAACTATTACCACAGAAAGATGATCTGCGCCCGTTATCCATGGCAGCCTTAGGCAGGACAAGCTCTACTCTTTATTTTTTAAATTTGTATTGAATTTTTGTGGATTTCATACAGAACATCTTAGTCAACTTTATGCCCTTTCCTTGCTTGATGCCTTCTCAAACCTCCTGCTGGAGTTCATGGATCCTGTCAGTTGTGCCAAGGACTATCACGTCAAGATAGTGTCTTCAGACGTCACTCAGTGCAAGCTCATCCACTGAGGTCTACTCAGCCTTTCTAGAATCTCTCCCTTTAAGATGATCAACTCTTCCTCATCCAGCAGTGATGAGCCAATAATTCTTCAAATAAAATTGGGGCCTGCTGTCCATTTATACAGTTCTGTGCTGGGATTTTGCTTGCTTGAGTTTGCATGGGTCTTGTGCATCCTGACGTAATTGCTGTAGATTCATATGAGTAAGGTCCCAGGAGGCTGCAGGACTTTATCTCCATATGGTCATGCACCTCCTCCCTGGCTCTTACAATATTTCCATCCCATCTTTGGTAATGGTCCCTGAGACCTGGGTGGGTAGAGTTTAATATAAGAGACCTGTCCAAGGACCCAACTCTGCAGACTCTTATTCTCTATATTTTGGCCATTTGTGACCTTTTGTTTTCCTGGCCCTCTGCAGCATGAGGGAGCTTCATTGATGAGAATTGAGAGAAGCATGAGTGTTCTCTTTACCCCTTGTTCTGTATTACCTGAGCCTTAGGTGTAGAGGTTGCATCCTAAAGGCTTAGGCAATTTACAGACAATCTCTATGTATAACCAGTTGTGAAGCTCTATAAGAAGCTTCTTTGATGGGTGGTGACTGTGGTACTTGTCTGTAAATATTAGCATCCATATTTTGCACATAGTAAGAAATTGCATTTGTCTAGGGGTGTGACAGCTTTGGGATTTTCACTAAGATCTATGATCTTTCCAGCCATGTGTATTTGGATATGTTTACAGTACCAAACTTGAGTTTCCTCTCACTGAGTGGGCTTTAAGTCCAATTAGTTAGCTGTTGATTGCCCTGAAGATAAAAGTGCCACTACTGCACTAATGCCCTTTGTTGTGCTGGTCATTGATGTGGTTATTAGGCCTTAAAGCTGGGGTTGGATCGTTGATTGATGTTCTCCCTTAGCAATGAGAGCTAGCTTTTCAGGAGAGGTGGCTTCCAGGTAAATTCCAACTCCATTGCTCCAAATCCCATCTCCAAAGTAAGTCCTGTCTTAGGCAATAGGGTCTTACCTTCAGGTTCTAGGACTTATGTAGAGATATTTTATGTGTATATTTTGGACAAATATGATTCCCTCTGGAGTTTTATACTAGCTAGGGATTATTTATGTCTAGATAGTGTAAACCTCCTTCCTTTCTACTCTTCTCTCTCTCTACATTCTCTTTTTCTAGACGTTTTGTAATATGCACTTACAGCACATGTAGTCTTTCATGACTACATGGCGTATTTCACCAAGCATGGAAAAACAATGTCGTGCGCCTTTCTCTGTTCTGCCCATTCCCATGGTTGAGGTTCTTTTAAGCTGTGGATCATATTCCTATTTTTTATTATTATTATTGAAGACTTTCATGTTGCCTTGATTTACCACACTTTGTTTACACATTCATCAGCCAAAGGACATTTAGATTTTTTCTATTGAGGAAAAGTATGAAAATGCCATAATGAATATTCATTTGTAGATCTTTCTGTGGAGAGTTTTCTGACTACTTTTTAACCTTTTAAATTTAATTTTTCAGAATTTAATACATGATTACCATTTTGCATCATTTCTACCCCTCCCTCTCTCCCTTCCAATTCTTCCCATGTCTGTCTCTGTCAACCTCACTTGTGTCCTCTTCTTTAACTAGTCTTACATATGTCAACACACACACATATACACATACACATGCACACACACACAGAGCCTCTTGTGTTCATGTGTTTAGGGCTGAGCACTTGAGACTGGGTAACCTATCTGGGAGATTGTTCACTGGAGAAAACCGATTCTCCCTCTCTGAGCAGCTGTGGCTTTCCTATAGCTCTTCATTTAGAGGCTGGACCTTGTGACCTTTCTAACATCCATGTTGGCACATCAACTGGTGTCATCATTATGTGGGTCTTATTTAGGAAACCATATTTGACTACTACTAAAAATCACTGGGAAGTGGAATCACTGGGTCAAATGATCAGACTTTAAAAACCTTTTATTTAAAGTAGCTTTAAGACCTTATAGTCCCACCAGCAATGTGTCAAGTTTCCAATTTCTCCACATCCTTGCTTGCCAGTGCTTCTTTGTACCTGAATGTCATAGCCCTATGAAGTGGTATCTATGATTTTGGTTTGCTTTTGTCTAATAACTAATAAGAATTAACATTTTGTCCTATGTCTGTTGGACATCATGTATCTTTTTATAGAGGAATAAATACATGTTCAAATACTTTGCCTGATTTTTCAGTTGGATTATTTGTTTTTACTGTTGAGTTACAATAATTCTTCATAGAGTCACAGATACAACTCAGTTACCAGACACATGAGTCACAAATATTTTTCTCTGTTATCATTCAGATTGTCACCTGTAGGGACAGACTGAATTCCTAAAAGGATCAAGAACACTTGCATCATTCTTTATTCAAAGTGCATTCAGTGAACAATGGAATTTATAAAGGTCAAACTCAAACATTTTGTAAAGCCTGGGAACAAGCAGCCTTCACTCATCTAGTTAAGAATTATGTTATAACAGGAAAATTGAGCCTGAGAACAGAACTCTGTACAAACTAAGTTAATTCTCCCAAAAAGTCTGTCAAATGAAAGACTGTAGAATGACTCTGAGTATTACATATTTCCACTCTGGTTTCATTCATATAATAAAAAGAAATGAAAACAATCGTGAAGTTTATAGTTGTAGTTTAAAAAAGACTAAGATTTTTTTTAAACCTTTCAGTTTACACTTTGGCAAAAAGACTTCCAGGTTTACTTACTGAAATTGGATTTGGAGCCTCAGTGCAGTGCTTTATTTAGATTTCAGTTGCTTCTATTGGTCCTTTAAGAATTGGATTTTTAAGGTGTTTAACATAAAATAAACTCTCACACACTGATCAGTTTGGAGCCCAACACAATTTAAAAAAAAAATCACACAATCCCAATGAAACTGAGAACTTTGAAATTTACAAATCAAAGTTATATTTAGATTAAAACCAGAAATATTGCAGAAATGTCTACATGTTAAAGAGGTTGAGTCTGTTACTGTGAACTTCCAGAAACAGAACCCAGAAGCTACAATATGATCACATGGAGAGAAAAATCCTGAAATTCCAGATTTCTAACCAGTCTCCCAGCCAGCCTTCCTGGCTATTGTGCCTTGGGCTTATCTTCATCTACCCTTTATCAGTATAGATGTTTCCCCTGAAAACAAAATTACCAAACTCAACCCTTTGAGGGATTTGACATTGGATGGAAAGGAAATCACCATGATATCCACATAACAGAGCTGATTCCCATGTTTTCTCATCCCTATACTGATCTTCAGTTATGTGTTCAGCTTTTAGTTAAGATGACTATTTCTGCAGTTCTGTGCAGATTTGCATTTTTAAAAAAAGATTTGCATTAAAAAAAGCAATGCTTTCTAAAGGCTTTCTTTCCAGGTCTAAATTACAGGCTGACATTTTTAGCTCTAATGTGTGGTTAAAAAACAGGCTGGATTCAGATCTTGGTCATGAATTAAGCTACTGTCTTTATTTTAACATTACTGGGATGTGACTCCCTGTACTTGCTGCCATCTCAGTTTCTCTTACATGCATGAGCTTTAATGTATGTGCATTTTCCATTCTGACCACTTGAGGGAATCCGACTTTAGAAATGGCAGATAATTTAGGTCTGGATTTCAAAAAATAGAGCAAATATTTATTTGTTGCCAAACGTTCCTTATGACAACTAGTGATGAAGAGGGTCACAGAGTGGAGTTCTGAGATAAATTACTCTTTATATATCTTCTATCCAGGTGGAAAAGAGCACTTGTTGATGAATGGGAGCCTTGGGAGGTACTAAGCGAAATCCCTCTATACAATTTATGATCAGCACTCTTGGACTTCAGAATGATTAATATGGTCAATTCTCGCTGGAATAAGAGCTGTTTTAGCTTGAGAGAAGACTGTATATTACTGTTTATAGAAGCAGATAACATCAAAGTAACCCACAGTTTGTGTTAAACAAATACAAAATTCTGGGTCAGTGCAAATTAATCCTAAAGGAGTAACAGAAAGTTCTTAATGACTGTGAGATCTACAAGTTATTACTTTTCATTTAAGTGTTAGAAAATGGCATACCTATTAATGAGATTTGCAAATGGCCCCTTTACTGGATTGTGCTAACAGCTGAAAAACAACATATTCTCCAAAGCAGAGCTTTGTTATCTGGACATCTGCAGTTTATAAGTGAAGTGTAGAAGTTTATGCAGTTTTGAAATTACATTCAGCAGCATCAAATCATTTTAATATTAAGTTCCACAACAAAAATGCAGCAGACCACATTGTATTTTACATATTCTTATGCTTTAAGTAGCTGTGTGGATGAATGAGTTAGGGACTATTGTATCTGCATTGTACAAAATAGATGTTATTTCAAGACCATATAAAGGAAACTTTTTCTCAAGTGATGTCTTTTAGTGAATAATTACAATTACATTGTTTTTAGGAAGACTGAAAATGTCCAAATTTTTTAAAAAACTATAGACATTAATTGTATTCAAATGGTTTGTGTAGCATTTTAAAGAATGCCAGAATGCCTCGGGGTTGTTTTAATACAATTCAAAAACTTGTAGTTAAAATTTCTCAACAAAAATGTTTATATTTCTCTTTCTATACAGTTGATTTTTGCTTTAGTATGTTTTCATCCAATTTTTTTAATGGGATGTATGTAGGTGCGCCCATGTCATGCAATGCCCGAAGAGGTCAGAAAAGGGGGTCAGATTCCCAGGAATTGGAGTTAAGGATGGTTGTTAACCACCATGTAGGTGCTGGGAACCAAACCTGGGTCTTCTGCAAGAGTAGTCAGTTCTCTTAGCCTCTGAGCCATCTCTCCAACCCCAAATATATATATATATATATATATATATATATATATACACACACACGCACACACACACACACACACACACACAGAGTTGCTCCATACCCCCAGCTTGTCTGGAACTCACTATGTAGTACAGGTGAACTCAATCTCATTGAGATCTGCCTGTGCCTCTGCCTCCAAAGTGCTGGGATTAAAAGGCATACATCACCAAACTGACATTCATCCAAAATTTGTATTTTATGACTCTATTTGAATTCTGTCAGGTATCCATCCTATTCTTTCCAGATGGGTTATAAAATGCCAACTAGCTGCAGATAACCTTGTTAATTAAAATGTATTAAAATCAGGGCTGGTGAGATGGCTCAACAGGTAAAGGTACCTGATGCCAAGCATGAGAAATTCAGCTCAGTTCCCAGAACCCACTTATAAAAAGAGAGAACCCACTCCCTCAGTGATCCTCTTACCCCACAGAAGTATTTCAGCCTACCCATATCTATAGACACATAAAAGAAAAAATAATAACTGTAAACTCCTTTTTAAAAAAAATTTTTTGAAACAGGGTCTCTCTATAGCCACAGCTGGCCTGGAACTCACACTGTAGACAGGCTGCCCTTGAAGTCACAGAGATCTGCCTGGCTCTGCCTTATGAGTGCTAGGATTAAAGGTGGGGGCAGAGACCCTGTCTCGAAAAGACCAAAAAAATAAATAAATAAATAAATAAATAAATAAAAATAAAGGTGTGCGCCACCATGCCCAGGTTAAAGAGGGTTCTTAGCCTTTATGTGGGTGCTGGGAATCGAACCCGGGTCCTCTGCAAGAGGAGTCAGTGCTCTTAACCGCTGAGCCATCTCTCCAACTCTGTAAACTCTTAATATAATAAAATCAACATTACATTAACTGAAAATACATTATTTCTTTGAGTTTACCTATAACTTCAAGTTTTTTACCAATTTCAAAAGGTAGAAATATGATTGCTTTAAATTTTATATCATTTTCTTCATGTTCTTATTTGCCACCTATTGAAATAATTGGGAGCATAAATAATTTGCTGACTATTAATTTATTTTCCAATTTTCTAGCCTATTAGATTAATTTCCCTTTGGAAAAACACTCATCAGTAAAATAGTCAATAAAATTATTTGGAAATAAAAATGTATATTTGTTTCTTATCAGGACCTTTACCCTTATGAACTCACAGCAGTTGTGGCTGCCTGCACACGACTTAAACAAGATCAAGCCGGTCAACATTCTATCATGGAGTAGAAAGTTGTTTACGAGCCCCTACCCTAACTGAGGAGCTATGGACAATTGGTGGTATCTGGGGGATGGAGAGTCTGTTTGCTTGAGAGATGTGCCTTCTAGTATGCCAACCATGCTCCAGTAGATAGCCCCATTTTCAGGAGTATATAGGAAGCACAAATTGAAGTCAATGAGTTATTAATTTTTTCAATGAGGACACAAATGTGGGGAGGTAAGGAGGTGGAGCTGGATCTGAAAGGCATTAAGAGGTGGAACTGGAATGAATATGATCAAAATCCAATGTATAAAATTCTCAAAGACTTAATAAAACTATTTATTTAGAAGAAATCCATTCTTTGGACTCAGATTCCTAAGATAAGTATTTGACCAGAGGTTTCATTATGCAACCTAGGGGTTGAGCAACATTCTTCTTACCAAAATAAGAAGTTATATCATACCAATGAAAGCTTCAGGTGATAGTTTTATCATTCAGTGTTTGCTAATATACATTTGTCTCTGACAAGTCATGTAAAATTAGGACAGACCCTAAGGTGTGCAGTCATGAAGGTGCCCAGACCTAACCAGCCTTGTGTTTCAGAATTCAAACAGTAGTGTCTAAACAAACATCTGCTCATGCTCAAAAGGACTGTGAGCCATGACATAATCATGACTATATGTCATTTCTCACATGACTTTTTTTTTAATTTTTAAAATTTTTTATGTGTATGAGTGTACTGTCTGCATGTAGGTTGGTGCACCTGTGTCGTGCAATGTTGCGGAGGTCAGAAGAGGGCTTCGGATTCCCCTGGAACTGTAGTTAAGAAGGTCCTTAGCCGCCATATGGGTGCTGGGAATCGAATCCAGGTCCTCTGCAAGAGCAGTCGGCACTCTTAATCGCTGAGCCATCTCTCCAGCCCCTCACATGACTTTCACAGAAACTCAAGTCAACATGGAAAAATATTATTGCATTTTTTTAGCTCCTTTCTCTTGCAGGCCATAATTTCCCTGTCTTCATTGAAATCTTTATAGATGCCTTAGAATTTTAGGAAACAACTAATCAAATTAAGCTACCAATCTAATCCATCCAATGATCTGTTTGTGATAAAGTACTACTATTTTACTGACATGTTGACAGTATACCATTTTAGAGTTGTCAAAGCAGTTTCATTTTTTGTTTGTTTGCCCATTGTTTTGACTTTCAAACTGACTTGAATCAATCTGGGAAGGCATAACTCCATTTAACCAATGAGAAAACTGAATCCCAGTATTCCAAAGTGAAGGCTAAGTCACTGTGTCCAGGGCTGACAGGAAGTCAGTGTGTTTTGGAGAATTTATGTGGGGTTATGATACGCAGTCCAGCATTCGAGTTTCACAGCTTAATGAAGCTGGTTTAAGTCCCTCTATATAGGTTGTAGGTCATTTCAACATGTTTATTAACATCAGTCATATTAGGTAACTAATCCAAACAGTGAGATTCTGAGCTAGCTATGACTATGTTTGTTAGAAATTGTCATAAAGACACTGGCACTTAATCTGAGGATCTGAGATTAGTGTACTGGACTTCACAATGGCATTTTGCTTTGTTTTGCTGATATTTAATATGCATGAAAAAAGAAGAAATATATAAACCTGTGTTTGCATATATATTTGCCTGCTTTATAAATTTCTGAATCAATATCTTTAAGAGTGTTACTGCCGAGCGTGGTGGCTCATGCCTTTAATCCCAGCACTCTGGAGGCAGAGGCAGAGGTAGGCAGATCTCTGTGAGTTCAAGGCCAGCCTGGTCTACATAGGGAGTTCCAGGCCAGCTGGGACTAAAGAGAGACCCTG
Organism: Rhizomys pruinosus; assembly: GCA_009823505.1. NCBI lineage: Eukaryota > Metazoa > Chordata > Mammalia > Rodentia > Spalacidae > Rhizomys > Rhizomys pruinosus. Next base: position 3,127,149 of record VZQC01004776.1, read on the forward strand.
TCTCAAAAATACCAAAAAAAAAAAAAAAAAACCATAAATCAATGCAGACTCACGCAAAGGTGCTCTGAGTTCACCTTCCCTATTCTCCTAGAAGTTGTCAATTCTCCAAGGCTATAATACATTTCCCTTTTGCCCTCCTGAAAAGCCCTCTGGTTAAAATGAGTGGGATGAAAGGAAGAGGAAATGAATCAGCAATAGTGGGAAAGGAGGGGTTGAACCTGAGCTAAATGATGAAATGGTGACATAGATTATCTCCAGTTATTACATGCGTGTATCGAGCAGATCAACTGTCGGCCTCAAATAGACAAAAGAACTGTAATTAGATAATAAAACTGGATGGGAAATAGAGTAGGAGGAAACCATCATTGCAGAAAAGCCTACTCTGGTCCACAAGTAGAATTACCCCGACATTACTGAGTGTACTAGGCCTGCACTGAGCACATTGGAGGGTTGTGAACTTCGCGGTGTCCCACTGGAGCTCGGAAAGATATTGGAAACAGCGCCTGCATAGTAAGACGGCTTCCTACTCCCTTTGCTATGTGAGGACACTAACTGGTGTGGATTTCTAAAATGGGCTCTGTCACAGTGGCATCGTTCTGAGTGGCCGAACTTGCACTATGACTAGGGTAGAGTTTACCTGTCTCTAGTGTTGAGAGTCGTGTTAGGTCCAACCCACGTATCTTTGGAATTTGTGGCGTGACTACCCTCGGCGTTCAATAGAGATGTGTAGGGATTAGCACGAATATGAACAGCATGGTGATGAGATGGGAGGAGCCTCCCAAAGGTTCTCCCACTCGTGTTTGCATGCAGAGAAGTCATAAAAGGATATAGAGTGGATAGGGTATGCGAGGTGTGGCGGATGTCCCCACAGGGGCACTGGTTAGGGGTCCGTGACATCGCAGTCGGCATGTCCCGCGGTTTGTCATGTAGAGTCAACATAAGTATTGGAGATGGTGCATTGAATGAATATCTTTTCAACCTCTGAGGCTCGTAATGACCCTACAGAGTTTACGGGAGTTCTCTCTCGAGTACACCTATCGCATAGTTCCCTCTATAACGAGCAGGTGTCCGATGTCTATAGAGTGGACTCCTATCTGTCATTAGCTTTTAAGACGTAGATTTACATTTTGTAGACATGTGCCGAAGCTTAGATATTATTTATGGCCTTGGAACGAACTATGAGCAGAGAGACGCGCAGCGCGGCGTGCATCGTACTATTCCCACTTTAGGGCACTTGGAGGCTAGTACTTGTCTTGGCAATTGTGTCGTCTCGTGGACACTTATCAACCTTCTGGCGCCGACCCATGGGGTGAGTTCTGCAACTTCGAAACAACATTCAAGATTAGAAGTCGTCGGCTCGTCGACCCGCTCTGACCGATGATTCCGGTCTCCTAAGGTTTGATCGTCTGGAATAGGAAGTCGATTAAGCACCAGACGACCCTGATCTAGCTTCTTACAGTGTTGGCAAGACGATATATGCACTGCCCTAGTAGCATAATAGGATTTGACTTTTGTGGAGGTATGATATGTGTGTATACATTAGAAAGAAGAAGAGTATAGCACTGTGGGATAGTCGGATATAGTATGATAATTATATGTGTATAACATTACGAGGAAGTCGACTTGACGAAGTTAGGATAGATATTAGATAACTAATATTTAGTGCATGTTCCTGGACCACAGCAGTGGAAATTCCTGAGAGATTAATCACGCCATGACAGGATTTGACAGATTCTGCGTTATTTTTCAAGAGTAATTGTTAGTTGTTGTTTAGTTGCATATAGCTGCTATGGCATAATAGAGAAGTAGGATTATATATATATATTAAATATAGTGGCTTGCAGAACTCAATAAGGTGGAAGTCGCTAGTGCGTAGATTAAAGAGTTTAAAGGACACACTCTAAACTATTGAGCCGTGAAAAATTAATACCGGTAGCGCTGTGTCAGATAGAGGACGTTTAGAGATACGGATGTAATGACTTCGTTGTCTGGTTCAACTTGCTATAGGGATTTGGAAGATTTTGCTATTTCAGGGCGATGCAGCGGGCACAGGGAGAACATGGCTGGCCTCGGGTCCAATCTATCCAATTCACGTTATTAGTTTTTAACCATGTTCATTCTTGATTATTCGTATCTTGTTTTGAGGGTTGCCGTAGATATATTCTTACGTTTATACTTGTCCAGCTTTTTCATTGGTTTTTTTCCTAGTGATCTTGCATTCTTTGTATTGGTATTGGGCTTAGGATGTGTGTGTCGTCGCAAAGGTTTGGGTTTGAATTGTTGTAGTTTTGCTGATCATGGGTTCATGGTAGGGCGCATTGAAGATGACAGGTTGGGTTGCGTAGCCGACGAGAAGTTATGAGGGTGGGGGTTGTTCGAGTGAGAATTCGGGCCAGCAAGTGCCTTCCAGTCCTTGATTGGTGGTCGATAACGGAATTAGATTATTGCTAAAGTAGTAGTTCTACTATTCCAGGCTATGCAACTGAAAGAGTCCTAGACGAACAATTAGCTCGATTTGCAGTTCCAGATTCACTCTAGAGTGTAGAACATACCGGTTTCAGACTGTTCTAATACATTCAACTCAATGGGTTACACTGACGTATTCTTTATCCAGCTCTAGGTTTATTGTGTACATTAATGTAGAGTACAAGGAGACCCACCTGGAGTAGCACAGAGTATGCATGACAATGTCCCTTGATACACACATACTTACAGGGCTGGGGGTTTGGTGGATCAGCAATCGCACTATGTTGCCATGTTCGGTTGTTAGGGACTAAGCTGTCTCATTCACTGGATGCTGAGAATGCAAGGCTAAATAAGACATCATCCCTACTTCCAGAACCCACTGTGGCACATATGAAGAAAGGACAGGGGGATGGAGAGATGGATCGGTGGTGTCACAGATTGTAGGCTGACTGCCTACTCCCGCTTCTGGTCTTGCAGAGTTATGACCCAGTTTCAGTATTTCTCATGCACCCTTCGTACGGATCAGGTTTGGGCATTGGTCTTGGCCTAAAGTGTCAACCATCATACTAAAGTAATGGAGGTACATATTCGAGAGATGGCACAGAACCATTCCCGCTAATGCCATGGCCTCTTGGAAGTCCCAGCACTCTTCGTCTTAGTCCTTTGGGCTGGTGGCCGGGCGTTCTGTCTGCCGAGTGTGAGTGCGCGATGGGTGAAGGCTCATGAGCGACCTAGAGTCGACGAATTTCTCCGGATATGGGTGGAATATTCTGTCACAGGTGGGCAATGCTTGTGCCGATTCGTGTCGATAATCCATGCCCTGTTCTGAGAGCATGTATGGAGTCGGAGTTTCCGATGTCAAGGAGCCAGGTGGGTGAGAGTCATATCGGAGATGCCCCTCAGACTCTTCTCCACAGATGAGACAAAAACAGAGAGATGATGACTAAGAAATATCACGTGGTAGAAGTGTCTCACGTCGAAATTTAGGAGGCACCCGGAGCCCGGAGGGCCTATGCCTGAACAGCTGCCTCTTATGTCATGCCTACCACCCGAGACTTGCCCTCCCAAAATGTGACGTAGAGGAATCGGCTCAAATTACATTCAAGATCCTGGGCTTTCCTATGGATATCTATAGAGCTTTCTGTGCCGGTTGTCTAGGTGTGGTGTTTTGCTAGTGGATTTGTGGCTTCCCTAGTTGGCCATGAGGAGACAGACAGGATCGGCTTGAGGTGACTTGTCTGAGCATTATGGTGTGGATTGGTGTGTGTATTGGTTGAATACTCAAGATTATGGCTCCCCACATATTCATTCAAAACAGATTATTTTAACGGGCTTATTTACATGTTTGTTTCAAGTATTTGCTTGGAAATATTGCGTTGGAAATGGGTGTATTGTGTGTGCGAGCTGTGTGTGTGTGTGTGTGTGTGTGTGTGTGTGTTTGTAGTTATAATTTGGTTTGTGAATATCCCAAGGAGGCCCAGTAGAGGAGTCAGAGCATTGGGTGGCGATGAACCGGGGATGTGGTCCTGTGATGATCGCTAGTGAGCCGCGATGTCGAGTGTGCATGAATGGGGCTCGACTGCAATCAATCTAGTCTTCTATGTGTTGAAGGAGCGAGAGAAAGAATGGTTGCGTTCTGAACTTAAGCCACGGGGTCGTGGAGTTGCAACGCACATATCACCTTTTTCCACAAGTCATGAGATATTGAGTTCACCTGTGAAAGATGTATAGAGTCATGAGTGGTGTTTATGACCAATGCCAAAGAAAGAGAGGACTTATCTTCTCAGTGCCTAATTTAAGTAATATAAAATTCAAACATAATGTTATAGTTTATGACAAGCGTGGGACAAGACTTACCTTTTATCCAGTAGGTTTAGCACTCAAACAGAAAGATGATCCTGGCGCGTGGGTGACACACGGTTTATCCATGGCGCCGAGGCGCTTTCCAGTTGCAGGTGCGACAAGCTTCGTAGCTCTTTATTTTTTAAAGTTTTGTTATTCTCTCTATTTTTTTGTGGATTTTCATGACAGACACAGTTTGAGTCATCCCCTATGCTTTAGTAGGCCCCCCCTTTTCTGTGGGTAGTATCCTTGCTGTAATGCCCCTTCTCAAACCTTCATGCTGCGAGTGTCAGTAGATTCTTCTCTATAGTTTGTCTCCACTAGGACTATCCTTACGTCATAGATAGTGTTCCTTCACAGACGTGCTACTCGGTTTTGCTAGCCTCATCAGCCTCGTTACCCACCTCCAGAGTAGGGAGTTCTAAGGCCTCAGCCTTCATCTAGCACACTCCTCTCACTCTACACGATGATTTCAAATCATCTTTCCTTTGCCCCTCATTCCCACAGTTCAGTGATGGCAAATAATTCTGTCAAATATAAAATTGGGTAGCCTGCTGTCCATTTCTTATAACAGTCTTCTCTGCTGCTCGGTGATGTGACTTTGGCATTGCTTGACCATTTGCATGGGTTCCTTTTAGTGCACATCCTGACGTATATTGCTGTAGATTCATGAGTGAGTAAGGGTCCCAGGAGGGGCTGCAGGTAGCTTATCTTAATAGCAATCTATGTCAATTGCACCCCTCTCCTGGGCATTTACATACCTTATGTCCATCCATTCCCATCATTTGGTAAATGGTCCCTGAGACCTGGCGGGGTTAGAGTGTAATCCCTAAGAGACCATGTCCCAAAGGACCCAACTCTGTCAGACTCGTTATTCTCTATATTTGGCCATTTGTGACCTTTTATTGTTTTCCGTGGCCTCTCTGCAGCAGGTTGAGTGGAGCTTCTATATGATAGTAGAGATTGAGAAGATTGCAGGAGTGGTTTACTTTCTTTACCACTTGTGTCTGTTACATGAGGCCCTTAGGTGTAGTAGGTTGCAGCATCCACCAAAGCGCTAGGCAATTAATAAACAGACCTCTATATGTATATAACCAGTTGTGAAAGCCATAAGAAGATTCTTTGATGGGTGGTGATGCGTGGATACTTTCTGTTTAATCAAAGCAATCATATTGTTGCACATTAGTAAGAAATTGCATTTGTCGTAGGGGTTGACAGCTGTTGGGATTTAGCTTCTACTAGATTCTACTGAGTCATTTCCAGCACTATGTGTATTGGTATCGTTTTAAGTACCGGGAGAAGACTTGAGTTTCCTCTCACTGAGTGGGGCTTTTAAGTCCAATTAGTATGCTTTTGAGTTTGCCCTGGAAGATAAAAGGCCGCACTACTGCACACCATAGCCGACTTTGTTGTGCTGGTCATTGATGTGGTTATTAGGCCTCAAGCTGGTGGTGGATCGTTGATTTGATGTGTCCTCCGCAGCTTGCAATGAGAGAGCTAAGCTTTTCAGGATGTATGGTGGGCTTCGCAGGTAAATTCTCAACTCCAGATGCTTACTAATGCTTCCAAATCCCATCTCCAAAGTGAAGTCCTGTGCTGTAGGCATATAGGGTCTTTACCATTTCAGGGTCTGGGACTTGTATGTTGAGAGATATTTATGTAGTGTATATTTTGGACAAAAATTATGATATGCCCTCTGAGAGTTTTAATACTAGCGTAGGGATTATTTATGTCAGATAGTGTAAACCTCCTTCCTTTTTTCTACTCTTCTCTCTCTCTACATTCTCTTTTTCTAGACGTTTTGTAATATGCACTTACATGCACCTACTGTAGTCTTGTGCATGACTACATGGCGTAAATTTCACGCTGTCAAGCGATGGCAAAAAAATGTACGTTGCGCTCTTTCCGTGTTCTGACCCATCGTCCCATGGTTGAGGTATCTTATTTAAAGCTGTGAGGGATCATATTTCCTGATTTCTCCGTTTTATTAAGTATTATTTAAGACTTTCAATGCTTAGACCAGATAGCTTGATTTAATCCAACACTTTGGATTTGACGACACTTCATGGTCAGCCAACAAGGACATTTAGATGTTTTCTATTGAGTGAAAAGTAATGAAAATGCCATAATGAAATTTCATTATGTAGATCTTTACTGTGGAGAGTGTTTCCTAGACTACGTTTTACGCACTCTTTTAATTTAATTTTCAAGAATTAATAATACATGATTAGCGCATTTTGCAAATTGCATCATTTTCTACAGACACCCTACCCTCCTTCCCTTTCCCCAATTCTGGGACCATCATTCTGTCTCCTGTCAACCTCACTTGTCGTCCTTCTTCTTATAACTTAGTCTTACATCCCGTCTCAAACTGGATCCAGGCTCACACATATACACATCACATGCCACACACACACAGAGCCTCTTGTGTTCTGTGTTTAGGGCTGACCACTTGAGACTGGATAACCTATCTGGGAGATTGTTCATGGAGAAAACCGATTTCTCCCTTCTGGTGAGCAGTCGTTGGCTTTCCTATAGCTCTTCATTTAAGGGGCTGGGACCTTGTGACCCTTTCCTAAACTCCATGTTGGCACATCAACTGGTGTCATCATTATGTGGGCTTATTTAGGAAACCATATTTGACTACTACTAAAAATCCTGGGAAGTGGAATCACTGGGTCAAATGATCAGACTTTAAAAAACCTTTTATTAAAGTAGCTTTAAGACCTTATAGTCCCACCAGCAATGTGGTCAAGTTTCACAATTCTCCACATTCCTTGCTTGCCAGTGCTTCTTGTGTACCTGAATGTCATAGCCCTATGAAGTGGTATCTATGATTTTGGTTTGCTTTGTCTAATACTATATAAGAATTAACATTTTGTCCTATGTCTGTTGACATCATTGTATCTTTATAGAGGAAAAAATACATGTTCAAATACTTTGCCTGATTTTTCAGTTGGATTATTTGTTTTTACTGTTGAGTTACAATAATTCTTCATAGAGTCACAGATACAACTCAGTTACCAGACACATGAGTCACAAATATTTTTCTCGTTATCATTCAGATTGTCACCTGTAGGGACAGACTGAATTCCTAAAAGGATCAAGAACACTTGCGTCATTCTTTATTCAAAGTGCATTCAGTGAACAATGGAATTTATAAAGGTCAAACTCAAACATTTTGTAAAGCCTGGGAACAAGCAGCCTTCACTCATCTAGTTAAGAATTATGTTATAACAGGAAAATTGAGCCTGAGAACAGAACTCTGTACAAACTAAGTTAATTCTCCCAAAAAGTCTGTCAAATGAAAGACTGTAGAATGACTCTGAGTATTACAATTTCCACTCTGGTTTCATTCATATAATAAAAAGAATATGAAAACAATCGTGAAGTTTATAGTTGTAGTTTAAAAAAGACTATGATTTTTTATTAAACTTTCAGTTTAACACTTTGGCAAAAAGACTTCACAGGTTACTTACTGAATTGGATTTGGAGCCTCAGTGCAGTGCTTTATTTAGATTTCAGTTGCTTCTATTGGTCCTTTAAGAATTGGATTTTTAAGGTGTTTAACATAAAATAAACTCTCACACACTGATCAGTTTGGAGGCCAACACAATTAAAAAAAAATCACACAATCCCAATGAAACTGAGAACTTTGAAATTTACAAATCAAAGTTATATTTAGATTAAAACCAGAAATATTGCAGAAATGTCTACATGTTAAAGAGGTTGAGTCTGTTACTGTGAACTTCCAGAAACAGAACCCAGAAGCTACAATATGATCACATGGAGAGAAAAATCCTGAAATTCCAGATTTCTAACCAGTCTCCCAGCCAGCCTTCCTGGCTATTGTGCCTTGGGCTTATCTTCATCTACCCTTTATCAGTATAGATGTTTCCCCTGAAAACAAAATTACCAAACTCAACCCTTTGAGGGATTTGACATTGGATGGAAAGGAAATCACCATGATATCCACATAACAGAGCTGATTCCCATGTTTTCTCATCCCTATACTGATCTAGTTATGTTTCAGCTTTTAGTTAAGATGACTATTTCTGCAGTTCTGTGCAGATTTGCATTTTTAAAAAAAGATTTGCATTAAAAAAAGCAATGCTTTCTAAAGGCTTTCTTTCAGGTTCTAAATACAGGCTGACAATTTTTAGCTCTAATGTGTGGTTAAACAGGCTGGATCAGATCTGGTCATGAATTAAGCTACTGTCTTTATTTTAACATTACTGGGATGTGACTCCCTGTACTTGCTGCCATCTCAGTTTCTCTTACATGCATGAGCTTTAATGTATGTGCATTTTCCATTCTGACCACTTGAGGGAATCCGACTTTAGAAATGGCAGATAATTTAGGTCTGGATTTCAAAAAATAGAGCAAATATTTATTTGTTGCCAAACGTTCCTTATGACAACTAGTGATGAAGAGGGTCACAGAGTGGAGTTCTGAGATAAATTACTCTTTATATATCTTCTATCCAGGTGGAAAAGAGCACTTGTTGATGAATGGGAGCCTTGGGAGGTACTAAGCGAAATCCCTCTATACAATTTATGATCAGCACTCTTGGACTTCAGAATGATTAATATGGTCAATTCTCGCTGGAATAAGAGCTGTTTTAGCTTGAGAGAAGACTGTAAATTACTGTTATAAGAAGCAGATAACATCAAAGTAACCCACAGTTTGTGTTAAACAATCCAAAATTCTGGTCTCAGTGCAAATTAATCCTAAAGGAGTAACAGAAAGTTCTTAATGACTGTGAGATCTACAAGTTATTACTTTTCATTTAAGTGTTAGAAAATGGCAGACCTATTAATGAGATTTGCAAATGGCCCCTTTACTGGATTGTGCTAACAGCTGAAAAACAACATATTCTCCAAAGCAGAGCTTTGTTATCTGGACATCTGCAGTTTATAAGTGAAGTGTAGAAGTTTATGCAGTTTTGAAATTACATTCAGCAGCATCAAATCATTTTAATATTAAGTTCCACAACAAAAATGCAGCAGACCACATTGTATTTTACATATTCTTATGCTTTAAGTAGCTGTGTGGATGAATGAGTTAGGGACTATTGTATCTGCATTGTACAAAATAGATGTTATTTCAAGACCATATAAAGGAAACTTTTTCTCAAGTGATGTCTTTTAGTGAAATAATTACAATTAAATTGTTTTAGGAAGACTGAAAATGTCCAATTTTTAAAAAACTATAGACATTAATTGTATTCAAATGGTTTGTGTAGCATTTTAAAGAATGCCAGAATGCCTCGGGGTTGTTTTAATACAATTCAAAAACTTGTAGTTAAAATTTCTCAACAAAAATGTTTATATTTCTCTTTCTATACAGTGTGTTTTTGCTTTAGTATGTTTTCATCCAATTTTTTTAATGGGATGTATGTAGGTGCGCCCATGTCATGCAAATGCCCGAAAGGTCAGAAAAGGGTGTCAGATTCCGAATTGGAGTTAAGGATGGTTGTTACCACCTTGTAGGTGCTGGGAACCAAACCTGGGTCTTCTGCAAGAGTAGTCAGTTCCTAGCCTCTGAGCCATCTCTCCAACCCCAAATATATATAATATATTATTATATATATTATATATATATATATTATATATATATCATACACACACACACACACACACCACACACACACGCACCAGCACACACACAACACACACACACACACACACACACAGAGTTGCTCCATACCCCAGCTTGTCTGGAACTCACTATGTAGTACAGGTGAACTCAATCTCATTGAGATCTGCCTTGCCTCTGCCTCCAAAGTTGTGGGATAAAAGGCATACATCACCAAACTGACATTCATCCGAACAATTGTATTTATGACTCTATTTGAATTCTGTCAGGTATCCATCTATTCTTTCCAAATGGGTTATAAAATGCAACACTAGCTGCAGATAACCTTGTTAATTAAAATGTATTAAAATCAGGCTGGTGGATGGCTCAACAGGTAAAGGTACCTGATGCCAAGCATGAGAAATTCAGCTCAGTTCCCAGAACCCACTTATAAAAAGAGAGAACCCACTCCTCAGTGATCCTCTTACCCCACAGAAGTATTTCAGCCTACCCATACTATGACACATAAAAAAAAAATAATAACTGTAAACTCCTTTTTAAAAAATTTTTTTTTGAAACAGCGTCTCTCTATAGCCACAGCTGGCCTGGAACTCAACACTGTAGACAGGCTTCCCTTAAAGTCACAGAGATCTGCTTGGCTCTGCCTTATGAGTGCTAGGATTAAAGGTGGGGGCAGAGCCTGTCTCGAAAGACCAAAAAAATAAATAAATAAATAAATAAATAAATAAAAATAAAGGGTGCGCCAACCGAGTGCCAGGTTAAAGAGTTTCTTAGCCTTTATGTGGGTGCTGGGAATCGAACCCGGTCCTTGCAAGGGAGTCAGTGCTCTTAACCGCTGAGCCATTTTTTTTTTATTAATCTTAATATAATAAAATCAACATACATTACTGAAAATACATTTTTCTTTGAGTTTACCTATAACTTCAAGTTTTTTACCAATTTCAAAAGGTAGAAATATGATTGCTTTAAATTTTATATCATTTTCTTCATGTTCTTATTTGCCACCTATTGAAATAATTGGGAGCATAAATAATTTGCTGACTATTAATTTATTTTCCAATTTTCTAGCCTATTAGATTAATTTCCCTTTGGAAAAACACTCATAGGTAAAATAGTCAATAAAATTATTTGGAAATAAAAATGTATATTTGTTTCTTATCAGGACCTTTACCCTTATGAACTACAGCAGTTGTGGCTGCCTGCACACGACTTAAACAAGATCAAGCCGGTCAACATTCTACATGGAGTAGAAGTTGTTTACGAGCCTACCACTAATTGAGGAGCTATGGACAATTGGTGGTATCTGGGGGATGGAGAGTCTGTTTGCTTGAGAATGTGCTTTCTAGTATGCCAACCATGCTCCAGTAGATAGCCCCATTTCAGGAGTATATAGGAAGCACAAATTGAAGTCAATGAGTTATTAATTTTTTCAATGAGGACACAAAATGTGGGGAGGTAGAGGAGTGGGAGCTGGATCTGAAAGGCATTAAGAGGTGGAACTGGAATGAATATGATCAAAATCCAATGTATAAAATTCTCAAAGACTTAATAAAACTATTTATTTAGAAGAAATCCATTCTTTGGACTCAGATTCCTAAGATAAGTATTTGACCAGAGGTTTCATTATGCAACCTAGGGGTTGAGCAACATTCTTCTTACCAAATATAGAAGTTATATCATACCAATGAAAGCTTCAGGTGATAGTTTTATCATTCAGTGTTTGCTAATAATCATTTGTCTCTGACAAGTCATGTAAAATTAGGACAGACCCTAAGGTGTGCAGTCATGAAGGTGCCCAGACCTAACCAGCCTTGTGTTTCAGAATTCAAACAGTAGTGTCTAAACAAACATCTGCTCATGCTCAAAGGACTGTGAGCCATGACATAATCATGACTATAATGTCATTTCTCACTAGACTTTTTTTAATTTTTAAAATTTTTTATGTGTATGAGTGTACTGTCTGCATGTAGGTTGGTGCACCTGTGTCGTGCAATGTTGCGGAGGTCAGAAGAGGGCTTCGGATTCCCCTGGAACTGTAGTTAAGAAGGCCTTGAGCCGCCATATGGGTGTTGGGAATCGAATCACGGTCCTCTGCAAGAGCAGTCGGCACTCTTAATCGCTGGCATCTCTCCAGCCCCTCACATACTTTCACAGAAACTCAAGTCAACATGGAAAAATATTATTGCATTTTTTTAGCTCCTTTCTCTTGCAGGCCATAATTTCCCTGTCTTCATTGAAATCTTTATAGATGCCTTAGAATTTTAAGAAACAACTAATCAAATTAAGCTACCAATCTAATCCATCCAATGATCTGTTTGTGATAAAGTACTACTATTTTACTGACATGTTGACAGTATACCATTTTAGAGTTGTCAAAGCAGTTTCATTTTTTTTGTTTGTTGCCCATTGTTTTGACTTTCAAACTGACTTGAATCAATCTGGGAAGGCATAACTCCATTTAACCAATGAGAAAACTGAATCCCAGTATTCCAAAGTGAAGGCTAAGTCACTGTGTCCAGGGCTGACAGGAAGTCAGTGTGTTTTGGAGAATTTATGTGGGGTTATGATACGCAGTCCAGCATTCGAGTTTCACAGCTTAATGAAGCTGGTTTAAGTCCCTCTATATAGGTTGTAGGTCATTTCAACATGTTTATTAACATCAGTCATATTAGGTAACTAATCCAAACAGTGAGATTCTGAGCTAGCTATGACTATGTTTGTTAGAAATTGTCATAAAGACACTGGCACTTAATCTGAGGATCTGAGATTAGTGTACTGGACTTCACAATGGCATTTTGCTTTGTTTTGCTGATATTTAATATGCATGAAAAAAGAAGAAATATATAAACCTGTGTTTGCATATATATTTGCCTGCTTTATAAATTTCTGAATCAATATCTTTAGAGTGTTACTGGCCGGAGCGTGGTGGCTCAGGCCTTTAATCCCAGCACTCTGGAGGCAGAGGCAGAGGTAGGCAGATCTCTGTGAGTTCAAGGCCAGCCTGGTCTACATAGGAAGTTCCAGGCCAGCTGGGACTAAAGAGAGACCCGTCTCAAAATACCAAAAAAAAAAAAAAAAAAAAAAAAAGAGAGCCGGGCATGGTGCACAGCCTTTAATCCTAACATTTTTGGGAGGCAGAGGCAGGCAGATCTTTGTGAGTTCAAGGCCAGCCTGGTCTACAGATTGAGTTCCAGCACTGGGGCTACAAGACCCGTCTCTAAAAGACCAAAAAAAAAAAAAATAAGAAAGGAGAAANGAATTAAATAGAGCATTCAAGAATTCTAAGCCAGCAGCAAATGTGTTGATTACCATACACCAAATGACAGGAGAACAAGTACATAAAGGATTATTTTAAAATCTTTCATGTAAACTCAGGGAATTTCCCAAAAAACTAGTTTTATATTCTGGAGTTTAGTATTCTGACTTTTTTCACAGTAAGAACTCCTAAATAATTAGAAAATGATGCTTCTTTGCAGATTAGCAAAAAGGTTCTTTCCCACCCCTTCCAGGGAAGGCATCAAGAAATAACATCCTTTAACGTCAGTTCAGAGCTTTCAAGAAACAGAACCCTTGATTGAGAATGACTGTCCTAGGCAGGAGGCACCGAAGCAGTTGTGCGCTCTCCTATGAGACAAAGGCAAAGTCCCCTCAAGTTCATTCCTGTTCTAGTTACTTTTCTGTTGGCCTGAAATAAATACCATGACCCTAAGCAACTTGAGAAAAGAAGCACCTATACGGCTTACAATCCCAGGTACAAGACATTATTGTTTATTTATTGCATGTGAAGTCACGGCACAGAAACATCAAAGCATCACAATTTGGTATAAAGCCCACACTCCGGGAGCAGAGGAGAACATACCCGGGACCTGCGCTGGCTATATTTTGCTTCTGCTCAGATCAGGCCTGCCTAGGCAACGGAGTGCATAAACAATTGGGCTGGGCTTCTTGCTAACATCGGAGTTAGTGGGTACAATTAAAGAACACAGTATTCGGCGCACACAGACCACGACCTCACGTCGGACAGACCTAAACGCCTGCACCTAAAGAAAAACCCTGCACAAGGTCCCCTCTTCCCAGGCGACTCTAGGCTGTGCAAAGTCGACAGCTAAAAATAATTAGCACAACTGGGCATAGTGGCACATGCCTGGAATTCCAGCACTTGGGAATGGCAGAGGTGGAAAGAAGAAGGAGGAGGAGGGAAGGAGAGGAGAAGGAGGAGGGGAGGAGGACAGAAAGAAAGAATGAAGAGGAGGAGGGAGGCATGGAGGAGGAGGTAGAGGAGAAGGAAGAGAGAGGGAAGCCGGAGGCAGGAGAAAAAAAGGAGACGTAAGAGAAGAGTAGGAAGAAGAGGAAGAAAGAAGAAGAGGAAGAAGAGGAAGAAGAAGGAAAGAGGAAGAAGAAGAAGAGGAAGAAGAAGAGGAAGAAGAACAAAGAGGAAGAAGAAGAGGAAGAGGAAAGAAAAGAAGAGGAAAGAGGAAGAGGAAGAGGAGGAAGGGAGAGAGAGGAAGAGGAGGAAAGAGGAGGAGAGGAGGAAGGAGGAGGAAGAGGAATGAGAGGAAGGGGTAGGAACGAGAGAGGAGGATGGAGGAAAGGAGGAGGAGAGAAGAGGAGGGAAGAGGAGGAGGAGGAGGAAGAGGAGAAGAGGAGAGGAGGAAGAGGGAGAGAAAGGACGGAAATAAGCAGAACTAGGGGCTGGAAAGAGTTGGGTAGGCGAGAGATGTGCCAAGGAAGAGAGGAAGAGGAGGAGAACAAAGAACCTATGAACCTACAAAACTACAAAGGAGGAAGAAGATGAAGAAGAAAAAGAGGAGGAAGGAGGAGGAAGGAGGAGAAGGAGAAGAAAGGAAGAAGGAAGAGAAGGAAGAAGAAGGAAGAAGAAGGAAGAAGAAGGAAAGAAGAAAGGGAAGGAAGAAGGAAGAAGCCGAAGAAGAGAAGAAGAAGAAGAAAGAATGAAGAAGAAGAAGATAGAAGGAGAGGAGGGAAGAGGATGAGGAGGAGGAGAAGGGAAAGGAAGAGGAGGAAGAAGGAGGAAGGAGGAGAAGGGAAGAAGAGAGAAGAAGAAGAAGAAAGAAGAAGAAAGAAGAAGAAGAAGGAGGAGGAGGAGGAGGGAAGAGGAGGAGGAGGAGGAGGAGAAGGAGAAGGAAGAAGGAGAAGAAGGAAGAAGCAAGGAAGCAAGAAAGGAAGAAGAAGGAAGAGAAGGAAGAAAGGAAGAAAGAAGGACTGACCAGAAAAACGAAGAAGAACGGAGGTCACACAAGAATGGAAGAAGGAGAAGAATCAGGATAATAGAAGGAAGAAGGTGTTAAAGGAAGAAGATACCGCCGTGATGAGGAACGAAAGGAGAAGCAGAGACGACTAGAAAGAAAGCTAGAGAGAAGAGGATTAGGATAAGAGGAGGACGGAGGAGGAGGAGAAGGAGGAGGAGGCAGAAGCAGCAGCATAGCTGGCCGTGGTGGCTCATGCCTTAATCCAAACTCTGGAGGCAGAGGCAGGTAGGCGATCTCTGTGAGTCCAAGGCCAGCCTGGTCCTACATAGAGTTCCAGGCAGCTGGGCTACAGAAAGTCCCTCAACCTCAAAAAAATTGTAAATAATAAATATCTAAATAATAAATAATAATAATATTTTTTTTTTTTTTTTTTTTTTTTTTTTTTTTTTAATTATATGTATGTGTGGGTATGGTTTAGTATATAATCTTCAACTTACTTTAAAATCACCAGGCACAAATATGTCCATGAACTATCAATTCAAGGAACAGTTACCTGCATCAATAATTCAAATCATAAATGTAGACGTCATAAGATAAACAACATAAACGGCAACAACATGCACAAGAATGTTTAAGCTGCTTTACTCCTCACTGTCCCAACTGGAAACAGCCAATTATCCATCAGCTATATGATAGTCCTACAGTTTGGATATGCAGTGTCCTTCAAAAGGCTCATGTGCTGGGAACTTGGACCCTACCTGATACTGATATCCTGGGAAGTCCAAAAAAAGTACAATAGATGAGACCTAGAGAAAGGAGTCACTGGGGTGGACCCTTGGGAGGTCCTTTTCCCCGGCCCCTTCCTACCAATTTGTTTCCTACCCATCATGAGATGAAGAAAGTCGTACTCATTTTCTCCACCCATTCCTGTAATGTCATGAAACACTTTGTTTCTTAAAAGGCAGCCTAGCCAGAGCCACAATGCAGCTGAGAAGCTCAAATGGTAGAAACTAACAATGAGTAATAAAATTGTAACTTAGAGATCTCCTAACCCTTAATGTAACTTGAGAAATCCCATACAGGTATTTTGGTCACCAGCTACATCAAAAGTTGACTAATAGTCACAACTAACAGTGAATTTAAAGTCCCTTCTACAGAATGAAATACTTAACAGACAGGCAACTGGGGCTGGTGATGGGGGGTTGCGCATGACCCACAACAAATGTCAACATAAATGAATCTCTTATCTATGTGCAATTCCATATGGAATTCAAAGGTAAAACTAACATGGCCTCCAAATTAAGCCCAATAGCGCAGAGGTGGAGATATATGAGTACCTCCCTTCGAGTTGTTGAGACCAGAAGGATTTTATAGGAGAGGCTTCTCAAGATGCTAGAAATACTTATTTTATATCTCGTGACTGAAGCGGTTCAAAAATGACCGGATTTGTGGGGCCTGGAGAGATGGCCTAGTGGTTAAGAGTGCCGCCTCTCTTTGCAGAGGACCGGGGTTCGATCCAGCACCCACATGTTGGCACGTCCTAAGAGAACCGTCTGTAACTCCAACTCCAGGAGAACTCCAGTTGCCAGGGGAATCCCGACACCCCTTCTGACCTCCACAGAAGGCATTAGCAAATGACAACGGGGTAAACAGCGAAACCTAACAGTGCCCAGAACAGTCCACGTTTATACCACATAATTACAATAACCAACAAAATTTTTTTAAAATGAGGAATTTGTCGAACTTTGAATGGGTTGGATAAAAGATGATGGAGTCATATCAGCGGAACTCTGTGCAGCTTGGTCAGACTAACACCTCCTAGATTTCGACCCAAAGCCTTTTCATTAAGAAAAGTACAACCAGCTATTCACTTCATTCTTCAAGATGAGACCAGGTTAACAGAAGTTATGTTAAGCTAAGGAGGATGGTTTCCTCTTAAAGCAGTTGGGCTTTAGGCCTCACTAGATGGTTTTTATACCCTGTCTGTGGAAGGACCAAAGTTTCTAAAATATTCTAACCCATTCTCTTTATCTCAGGCTTAGCTAAGACCAAATATGAAATATCATCCCAGGGCTGGAGACATGATGGCTCAGCGTGTTAAGTAGCACCGACGTCTCTTGCAAGTGACTCGTTCAAGGTTTTGGATTTCCGTCTTATTGTCATCTTTTTCTTTTCTCCTTAGCTATTAGTCAGCTGAGAAACCGTCCTTTAAGTCCTAGGCGTGGTGCTGCCTTATTTCTTTTTTCTATCCTCTGACATTGTTGGCATTTTTGTTGCTGCATCACCGTAGTGGCTGGTCCTCTTTTTCTTTCTTCCCAAGGAGGGGTGAATTTGCGAAGTGTTTCACAACAGACCCAGTAATGTAGCTGAGCCTTGCATCTGGTTATCCACGGTTACACAACTCCAACTGTCGCTGGATTATGTTAGTAATCCTGGGGCTTTTACGTTGGAAGCACAGTAAATGCTCACACTATTACACCGGTTTACGTCAGGGTTCCAAGCAGGTGTATGGGTGACCCTCTTGTACTGGAGACTCTGCTTAAACCTGTAGTGTTCCCCCATCACACTCTCTTTTTTTCTTATATTCCATGATTAAAAAAAAAAAAAAAAAAAGGACTCACCTTTATATAAACATTCTATTATTTTTTATATAACAGTGTTTTATATAAGGTATAGGTTAAAGAGCAGACGAAAAATGTGAGAGGTTATGCGATCATCTCTACAACCTGTAAAGCGAACGCCAGGGGCCTGGGGAGAACTCACTATGATTGAAGTAGATCCTATACTCTACTGTCTTCTCTGAAGAAGAGAACAAGTTCCTTCATAGGGATAGGATATGGTTCTCCTAGAGGTGTTGTACCAATGTTTATCGCATACATTGCTCCATGGGTGGGGCAATGAACGCTCGCGAGCTTAACCATGAACCGGATTGTTTCACGAACAGACTGCTAATGCCGCAGGCAGCACTGGGCTGAGAGAAAATGTATGAGGTTGCTCACGAAGCGCACATAATTCCCCACCGTGGCCGTTGTCCTCTACTTGTTAAGTTCACCAAAGCACAGTTTCTACCTGAGCCTTATCGCCGGAAATGCTGGGAATCAAGACAAATGATCCGGGATGCTCGGCACTCATGGTCCAAGAGCATGTCAGCTGCTTCTTAACTGCTGAGGCCATCTCTCCAGCCCTCATATTCTTACTCTTAACATTGTTAATCCGTAGCTAACTCTTAATTCATTTGTGAAGGTTACACAATGCCTGCAACATGGATGATACCTGAAAGGAATAGAGGCCACTCCATCAGGTCTCCCAGCCCTGGGATGCAATATTATCATATTTGCGTCTTAGCTACAGCCTGAGGGGAATAACAAAGGAAGAAACTGGACGGGCGATTTAGTGGCTAGACTTTATTAAGTAACTCTGTGGAGGGAGGAACAGAGAAGTTGGTTATCCTACCTAGAGGCTTTATTTCTGACTTGCCGCGCTTATTCACACACACTTAGAACAACAGTCCATCTTTCTACTGAGAGCGCCACCCAGAGAGAGAGGTCCAGCAGGCATTATACCACTTACAGAGAGAGCCATCCCGTCAGGAGCGTTGACCTCTGAAGTGATCGAACGTACCATCCAAGACGCCTGTCAAACCCTTGCTCTTTCCTGAAGGCTTTGAGTTTGGCTCTTTCTTTTAGGGCGCGCGCACACTCGCAAAAAGTATCTAAAATAAAACGTGTGAGAAAAACCGGAGATTTTTATCTTTTGTTGATTGCGCCCGGCTTTCACCATCAAACATGGTGTGGCTCAAATCATCACTCATCCAGTGTCTGTGCATAAAGAGTCATGGCATAACACCGAATGGCAGACAGCAGTCCTCACCCTGCCGATAATCCACAGTGAATGGAAAGCCCTTGGGGGGTTCCCGAGGGTGGAGTGAGTTGATCAAGAAGGGAGGGTGCACGAGAGAAGGAGGAGCGGAAATCTAAGAGAATGGGGCGTTTTCGGTTTAAGACTCTACTACAGTAGGGAAGGAGTCGCGGCCTCTCTGTTTCCTCAAACTTGTTGGAGCTCACAATTTTAAGAAAAGTATTGGTTGTTAGATCTTCTTTGAAGTGTCTGGTCAGAATCTTCTGTTCTTGTAGGAATCCATCCTGGGTCTGCGCTCTTTCTGGAGTTGCGGTCGGGTATGAGCGTGTGGATATCTATCTTGTTAATCAATGTCTTTCTCTTATTGTCTCGCTATGTGAGGGCGCCCTGTTATCTAAGCTCTCGCGTGGGTATAATATTGGGCACATGGTGTGGTTGTTTATGGGGGCTTCTGGTAGGTTGGCGGGCGTCGAAATGAATTTCTATGAAATTAATCCAATCCTTTTTAGGTCTTCCTTTGTTAGTTTTTTTTTTTTTGGATATTATACATCTTATATAATTTCGAGCTCATAAATTTCGGAGAAGCAACGGGATCTTGGTCCTGTAGAACCAACCACCATGTGGCTGGCCCTGCCCGAATACCTCACTCTGTTTAAGACAGGTCCAACTGAACTTAAACTCACAGATCCGCCTGCCTCTCTGCTCCCAAGTGTCTAGGATTAAAGGCGTGCGCCTATCCACAATTGCCCGGTAATCTTAGGTATTTGTTCAAAAGTATCTTAATAGAAAGTTATAGGATTTCTTGAAATGTATCCCCATATATGTTCCTCTGGAGTTCTTTGTCTTGTTGTGATCGTTTGTGTTGGTTTTGTATGACGTGGTTTCTCCCTTGTTTGAGCTCTGATTATCCTCTGATTGATGGAATTTAGATTCCCATCTTTTCTCTTGGATTTTAATGGCGGCTACAGAGCTCTGCTCTATTCTTGTTTTATCTTTCTCCAGAGGAGAATCGTGCTGTTAACAGTTCACTGAGTTTCTTTTTATCTGAAATGTTGTATGGGAGGTCTTGTATGCTTCCATTAGATTTTTGGTTGTTACTTTTTTTGTTTATTTGTTTGGTGGCTCTATCTCTGCTGGTGTCCTTATGTGCCCTTTGGTTTGTTGCTTGCACCGCTGCTCGCAGAGATCTTGCAACGTTGATATGTTGAAGAGTTTCTCTCCATTTACTCAACTGTGCCTTTGTGTATATGATTACTTGATGTAATTGTATAGGCACCATTGACACAGCCAGTCTCACTACAATACTTTCTTCCGTCTAGTCTATGGCCACTCAATGCTTTTCCCTTGTAAAAATGGGTCCCGTTGGCCGTGGGGTTTGTGAAGTTCCTCGTGAGTCTATAGTGTCTTCGCTCTTGTCTATCACCTCTTTCAATTTTATGTTCCCAAGGGAACATACTATTACATGTTAATGTTAGCCTCTTTAATCTCCCTCTTTTGGTCTTAGTTCTCATTGCGAAAGTGTATTCTATAAGAGGAGTGTCATAGGTTTGTAGTTCAGTTGTGTGTGGTGCCTCCTGTGGTCCTGTGTGACGTTAACCCTAGAGCCTCTTTTGCTGCTCATTATGACTAAGTAGAACACACACTCAAGAGCGTGCCCATCTCTCCTCTCAAGCCACCACTTAAAACAGTGCCTCCCAATTAGCTGACTATGAAACACCGTCGCAGTCGGATGGAAAGTATAGAAAAAATTAACCCTAGTGTATGACGTAGAGACCACCAGTCAGCTAGGAGCTACACCATACCACTGGGACCCTGGGGACTCAAGGTCACAAGATGGAGACAAGGGGGAGCAGTTACCCTCCGTGTCCCTAAGTTTCCTGTGCCTACTGCTGTCCGAATTCTCCTGTGGGGTAACACGTTGATATCGTCCACATCCTCTCCTTCCTTCCTCTATCCCATTTCCCAGGCTCAAAGTTGGAGGATGCAAATTGCATACCTAATAATATGTACCGGGTTATATTCAAGAACTGCCTAACGAAAAGAAATTGCAAAAGGAGCTCGCCAACCTCGAACCATCTGATCAAGTCTTTCCTTTTCTTTATCTCTATTGAGACATGCATAGAGGACTGAGAAATCCCGCAAGACACGCATATGATTTCTAAGGGAATTTCTACCCCTCTCATCTATTACCAGGTATATCCTATGGAGGGCCACCACCACAGTGCCAGCATAAAAGATGCTCCAATGTGATATTCTGGCGCTCGTGTTTCCCTGTGATGCGAAACTATTTTAGGGTTAGGACGGCCTTCGCTGCACACATACAGTCCAGGGGTAAAGCTGTTCTGTTGTTGAATAGCTGCGTGACATCCTCCATCTGCCTGGCCCTTTCACGCCTCTCGCTTATCTCATAGACGTTTCAAATGGGATAGAGATGGTTTTTCTCTGCAGGTAATTTGATGGTGTAGCCTAGCCACGACACGCTCAGACATTTAGGATACCACACCTCGCGTTCCGCACTCAACCCAATGGCCTGGCAGGGGGTTTGGCCAAGTGAAGGGACCTCAAGGAAGTAATTTGATGGCCTCAATGGTGAACCCCTGCTGAGGCCCGACCGCTTTAAGCAGTTAATTGGCTTCCGTTAATGTATGGCAGCTCGTTTATGGCTCTCTGGGCCATGGCGTCCTGGTGTCTGCTAGGCCCTGCCGAGGCATTGACTTTTTTTTTTTTTTTCTTGTAGAACAATTGATAACCTCACTTGATGACCAGCATTTTCTATCTCCTTAAAGAATATCAACTTGAAGAATCTCTATATACTAAACCTCAAACGGATTTATATTAGTCACGTTTTAATTGTAGCTTCCTAGAAATACTGCGGGGGATCAGTTATAAAAGGAGACCGAAGTATTTCATTGTTTACATCAGGAGAAAAAATCAAATCCTCTAACAGGCTATCTCCTAAGAATCGTACTTGTAGACTCATAAGCAGTCTATAATTATCCAACGTTTTTGTTTTTTCATATTTGGTTTTTTTGTTGGGTCTTTTTGAGGACAGGCGTCTCCCTGTAGCCCCAGTGCTGTCCTGGAACTCACTCTGTTTTTTTGCCATGGACTCCCTCTGAACTCACAAAGATCCTCCTGCCCTCTGCCTCCTCAAGTGCTAGGATGCAGGTATGAAACTGGGGTAAAGCGGACGAGTGTGCGCATCCCACAACCCTTTGATGTTAAAACGAGAGAGCGGCCGGGCCTGACATTTGCATTAATCTAGGAACAAATACTCAAATATCGTACCCCAGGGATAACCGACGAGAAAAAATAGCCAAATACTCAAAGGTGAAAGTCACCACCTGCTCTGGGGCTGCAAAAAACTAAGTTAGGTAAGTTCGACTATGACGACCCATCGGCCCACTTTTTTGTCTTATGTCTCCTCCCTTTACAAACGTATATCTTCTCTAATTAGGTCATTCCCTAAAGATGTGTTCTGAGATTTGCCCCACCCCATCCGAAAGCTCGGGGCCTGCCCATCGCCAGTTCTTGTTGATCACAGAAACAATTAGATTTCCACACTTCCTCTTGGAGCACGAAGCCAAACTACCGATATTTTGTGTCTCTAATGAGCGTCAGAATGCCATAGCCTTGGTAAGTTATCTCTTGTTTTGTTGTTTTTTTATTATTTATGAGAAGGCAACCGCTGCGCTCTAACCCTAGGGTACCCAACCCAACGCCAATGGCCCTGGATGACACTTCTAAATCGTGACGACTCTTATGGCTGGCCCTCTTGAAGCGTTACACAGAGATCGTGCCTGCTCTCTCATCTTACTTGCCGTTCCTAGCATGTGTTCTATGGGACCTTTGAGGGACAAGATGCTCGTCACAGGGCCCAAAACATGCAATGTTCTCCCAAGCCATATTAAGCATGGTATCATAGCGCCCCATGTGGGTGTCTAGGGCACATAAAGTGAAACGCTAGGAGGTCGCCTTCTGCCAAGAGCAGTCCGAAAACGATCTCCATGTACCACTGAGACCATTATACTTCAGCCCCAAGTCCTACTTTTAGTCCGAGAGATCAAGATAATGAGCTCTAGGAGTAAGGAGTCGGAACTTGGTAGACATCTTGTTCACAATATAAAAGAGAAAAATGCGAAGCCTGATGGCCCCATGGGATTCACCATTCCTTTACGGATCTAACACAAAATAAACTCAGTTTAATAAAGTACAGTCAGAGAATTCGAAGAGCACCTGCATGTCTAAGGGTAAGGTTCAAATGTAAAATCCGTATGCAATCTTTCTGTTGTTCGTTTTTGTCTTGCTGTTTCTTCGGTTTAATTTGAGTGGCAGGGTCTAATGGCAGTTCAGGCTGGCCTTGAACTCACTACTCGTGGGCTATTAGGGTGGAACTCCTGATCTTCTTCGCCATTCACCGTGTTACACGTGTGGGAAGGCCCAAAAAAGGATTTACCCCGTATCTGGGAATGTTCAGGTGTAAGACTCGACAAACAGCCATAGCTTTTTAATCCCCTCACTGTTATGCCCGGCCTTTGAGATCAAAAAAATCACACTGGGAGAATTTAGGCTGTGAAGCATGACTGGCTAATACCCAGCACGAACCGTTGTATGGAAACACCAACTTGGACCGTTGGCTCGTCGTATGGGAAAGCAGTGTTGAGCTATATACACGACCTCTATGTTCTTGAAGGTAGTATGCGAAATTGGCAAGGCATTTGCAAAACACTAAACTGAATAACTATCATTGTCTTATTTAGATGGTTGTCAGACGTTTTGAGAGTGCTGGTGAATTGCTACCGCCATACACAATCCACTTCAACTAGTTGTGTGAATTTGTGGAAAGCCAGAGGCGTATAAGTTCACCAATGTGCAGACTCAAACTAAGGAGTGACTGTAGATGTCTGTGAGATTGATGACCAATCTGACGCCGATGGGAGTAAGTAATGGTTACTTGTCCTAAGATGTTACTGTTAAGTCCTGTTAGCTGTGATGGTGTTAACTTGGTTACATGAAGAAACTTTCTTCCTCCTTTTCTTTCTTGATATATATATATCCCTCTGTGGTAAGTACTCCCTATAAAAAAAATCTTATTTCTTATGGCAGTGAAGGACACAACTATTTCTAATAAGTGTTTTTGCTAAGAGTGCCCAGTCACAGAAATTATTAACCACCAACCATACTCAATAGAAAGAGCTCTGCCATACGTCTCAATATTGCATGTACACCAAGGCGAAACTCAGGACAGGTCAGTGAGTTCGTCAGCACACATTGCTAAGGAAAGGCCACAACAATATATTACCAAGGTTGGAGCACCTCCAGTCTGAAATCAACCTCTCCCCACTTATTTGTCTCAATATAGGCGTTAATCATTATACTATTTTACAGATCACATCTCAACAATGAATCCTCCGAGCAACTCCTCGTCCACCACAAGAGGAGATAAATATTACTCCCGTTTTCTGTTATAGCATCAGTCTCTTCCCTAGTAATATTTTCATTGATGGATTGTATATTGGGGATGTGAGGGGGGTGTAACTAGTCATATGGGAGTGAGTGATTAAAACACATTATATTCATGTATGAATAATTCTCATACAAGTAAAAAATGAGAGTTTTACCAAAATAATGTAGGGGTAGCAACATGTATGTGTTAGGCTGAGACGGAATAGATGCCGTGTTCATTGGTCGATTGATAGGTACGTCTAACTTGTGTACGAATCCCCTACGACATCCATCCTCTGCTCCTTCAAATGTGCTCTTGCATCCTGGTCAATGGGACGGCTGGAAAGCGCTTATCTCTTAGCTAGGCCTTGAAGGTCTTTGAACAGCCCCTAATGGTTGTGTCCGTGGCCCCTGGGTTCAGCGGACTACATCGCATATCACAGCGCCGAAGTCCAGGGTGCACCAGGAGAGGGGAGGCGCTGTCCGGACGCTAGTGGTTCACTCCTGTGGGACCGTCCTGCCTGGACCAGCACCGGTTGACCTTGCCACGCTCCGGAGACCTAAGATCTTCCTGTTACAGTGTGGCAAGCCCCCTTCGATCCTCTCGTTGTTGGCAGGAACTCATAGCCATCGAAGTGTCTAGAAGCGCATCCTCTAGAGCAGTTCTTACTGTGGCAAGAGAAGAATCATTCTGTAGATTATTATCTTCAATATCACTTGCTTGGGATAAGCGCATTCTTGAAGTAACTAAGGCCAGCCGCAAATGGCACCCGCTAAGCACGCAAAAACTGGCCATGATCTCAAGCTCAGAACCTATTCCTCCTTACAGGCATCATATTTCCTCCAATTGCTCAACATGGCAGCTTTCGTCTCTTGTGCGTTAGTCTTGAACCACTCTACTCTATAATTCACCTTGGCCTCTTCCAGACGATTATAACTGTCATAAGTAGAAGCTCAGTTTTAACATGTGATTGGCAGGTACATATAGGTCCGTGATTGCTACTCACCACCCCTTCTTCTTGCACATTTGCAGTAATGAACACAACGAGATAATGGGGCTACGTGTCACAGGTTCGGCGGTGACTTCTCAGTCAGCTCCTTTAGCATATATAGGGCTATATTGTCAACGCCAACACCTTGCAAGTGCATCAAGGTTTGCTTCCTAGAGAGAGCAAAAGGATGAGGTATACCAACCGAAGAACAATAATATTGTTGAACGCTCCTTCCGACGCATATAGGACTCGTCATGACTAGAGCAGCTCTAGCATACAGGTGTCTTTCTTCTGACCACTATAGGACCACACCCGATTCTATGCGTATGTATCCTAACTCTCATGGCACAGTATCCACAGATTGTTGGAATGTTATCCATAGAAGCTTGAACGGCCTCCAAATATAGACAGACCTACACAACTACCCCTGAGATTTTCTCTTGAGAAGTATCAAATGTTGGTCCTCTCATGGTTCTTCATTGCCAATCTGATGCTGGCTGGTATGCTTGGCTAATTGATGTTTATGTAACCGCATGGTAACATAAATTAATAAAGAATGTGTTTTCATACCAAATCAAAAAAATAAAATAGTATACGAGCACTAAAAACAATCGTAAACGAGCGAAATTATAAAACCATGGCTGAGTCCAACAGTGCCCAAGCAAATGCCTCTATATACCACCAATATAATAACCTTTACACAAATATATCTTCATTTTTCTTTTTCTCATGAAAAAATTTCTAAATGATCTTTAAGTGTGCTTGCCTCACTACTGTTCTCTTCCAAAAAAATTTCAATATCTGTTAGAAAAGAAGTCTCCAGAGTACGCTCTAGTGCTAACAGGTAGTGGCGTTGTCTCTCCAGTCCCTCTTCTCCCAAGGTACTCCCTTCTTCGGTAACGATGCTCATAAGCTCGTAGATCATAAGCATGATGGCTCACAGCTTAGCCACTGTAACACATAGGATAATTGGGTGGTTCCTACTGCGTTCTCTCTGTCACTCTCATTCCCTAATGAATTAATGGGGAACGACATGAGCCCATCTTCCTTCTAGGGTTGATAGTCTCTTTCTGTAGAAAAGGTTTTCTATAGACAGCTGCGGGGTGGGGGGGGTGTCCACGCTCCTCCTATGATACCCTCCTCCTGATATACCTTCTCTTCCCTATCCATCCATCCACTATCCACCATCCATCCATGAGAATTTCTTACTGATTCTCTAATCTCACTTAACCACGTAATGTCTTTGCTGGGTTGTCTTCGTGGTGCTATGCCTTCTTAAATATCTCCAGCATCGCAGTGGGATATATGGAAGGTCACGTGCTAAGTGCGCTTCATGGTGTAAACTATGCTTTCTATTCACTTAAGTTCCGCCAAAGTCCAACTTCTATTTCCCCCTTCTACAGGTCTAACCTCCTCAGTCCTCTTGTTAACTACGCGTTTCAACCTGCAACCATCTGGGAGTTATTCGTACTTTCCCTTAGGTCACCTTCCCTGGGTGCTTAACAGGGAGACTCCTAATCCCTCAAAACAAACTTCAAAAGGTAATATCATCTAATGTTTTTTGATGCTAAAACGTAGCCTGCCCCTACTCCCCCTTTTTCTCCTGCACTGTGCTTAAACTATCACTCAAAATTTTCCTATGCACAATTACTATAACAATTGTCTGAGCTATCGTATATACGTGTAGCTGAGTCCTAGTTTGTCCTGAAGAGTCCTTTTCCCAAAGGCCCTTTCACGTACACTTTAACTGCTCTCTTGTTTCCCAAAGTGGACATATTGGAATGGCTGGTGTCTCCTGTGCTCTTCTTTTTGAGGAGGACATTAGCAAATTTCTCTCAAGGAATGTCATCACCCTAACTATCAACAGCATTTCAGCATCTTCATGCATCTTGAAAAACAACGATTCTTCCTTCTTCTTCCTTCTCCTCTTCCTTCTCTCCTCCCTCCTTCCTCCTTCCGCAGAGAGTGTCCTTCAGTTAGCACCAAATGAGCGATGCGTCACACGAGCATTTCTAAATGGCGCACTTAACTACGCACCATGTATTGTTTGGTGTGAATTAATTGGCAGCCATAATCCTAATACTCTTCGCTTCTTGGGACCTGGTCTAAAACTACATACCAAGCTCACGAGTCCGGGTTTATTGAACAAGACAGTGGAACGCTCGCTAGGGTCCGGAGTATCTCCTCCACAACCGTCTGCTCATTCTCCTGTTCTTCACACAGTATTAATTGACACTCTCTCTTCCTTCTGGCACATATCACTTTCCTAATCCATACTCGATGACCTTGAGAGACAAAAGCATTCCCACATCGGGTCGTTACCCCTCTGGGAGGTGCGCCCAAATATTACATCCTTTGTTTCCTGCCTTCATACCTCCCTCGGAGCCTAAAGCATATACTTGCACTATGCGTAGACCTAGTGAGGATCCTTACAGGCTTTGAGGAGAGGCTAGAAAATGGTATCGCAGCCACTGCACTTCTTTAGAAATATTTCTATTTCTGCAGCCTTCTTGCTTGAACCTCTTCCTTGTTCCCTTCATAAAATTCTAACTTCATTGTAAAATTGTAGTTAGCTGACAACCACCACTCCTTACGCCACGCATGTCTATACGCCTGCTTACTTTACTCTGCACTGCTCCACTCATTTTCGTTCACCTCTGTATATCTGACTTTTCAAATACCTTCTACCCTTTTTATTCCCAGCTAAACCTTCACACAGTCTCCCTTAGGCCTCCCCTGGCTACGCTACTTCTACCTCGGATTAGGCCACATTTAAAACGTCCTATGCTAACATCCTACTAAAAATAATTAGTAATATACCTCCACTTTCTTCATGGTTGTACCTCCATCCAGGCATGGCCTCCTCCTCTTCTACCTGACTGCTTTACTAGACCTCCTCTTCCTACACCTGGGAACCTCCTCCTCCTCCTTCTCTTTTCTCTCTTCCTCTTTCCTCTCTTTTTCCTTTCTTTTTTCTTCCTACCTTTCTTTACTGCACTCACCTATTGTCAACAAGCATATGATTCTTACCTGCTCTGTGGCTTAATAGATAAGTTTGGACTGATAAGACACTCTTACAAGGGGTCCTTGGGATGCACCAATGTTCTCTCCTTGGTCGCATTACGGGGTCCTTATCCTGCATTCTATGACTTTCCTTCTTCTTTCTTCTCCTCTTCTTCTTCTTCCCTTGTTCTTGCCCTCTACCTCTTCTACTCGTTGTCGGATCTTTTCCCCTACCTCTGCTTCCTCTTCCTTCTACTCTACTCCTCCCCTCTCTCCTCCCTCTTCTTCTTTACTTATGCCTCTTTCCCTCAGCTTTTCGTGCTCTGTCTCTTATCACTTCCCATTCTCTTTTTCTGGTGGTGCTTCTCCGGTGCTATTACTCTAGGTCGAGTGATACGTTGTGGTCCTCTATTGTGCTAACGGCTTTATTTGAGTACTACACCAAAACGTGGAAGCCTCATTTACTTACCATGCTGAGTTTGTTTACAGACGCTGTTCTTATTTTTTGTTTTTTCTCTTGTCTTGTGTTTTGTTTCTCACGGCCTGTTGGTTGTGGGGCTGTGGGTGGTCTGGCTTTAGAGTGATGGTGGGGACCAACAGGATGTGAGTCCAGTCACAAGCCAAGACATTGAGGGTTCAGCGGCTGGTGAGGATTAGAGGAGCTCATTCTACTCATGGGCAAAGGGAAGACACCACCGACGCATGTCTCGTGGTGTATACGGAACCAGGCTGGGCCATGATAGTGGGAATTTGTCACTAAACTTCTTAAGCTGGCCGCAGGATGGGGATAACTATTTGCGTCAACATCGCTCTTCAGAGGGCGGACTGCGAACGAACTCTCCAACGGGTGACCTTCCCTATTACTCAGGACATGTGCTGCGCAGATTTCACATCAGTCTTCAACAAGATCAATGGGTTCAGAGGCGAAGGCCTTGACGAGGTTTCTAACCATGTCCTGCGTCTGCATCCCGGCGTGGTGGGGGGTTGCCACAATGGGGCCTAGTGACACATGTGAGAGTTGGGCGATTGTCCTTTGTCACCTATGTACCGAGCTCGCGGCCGCGGATATCGACTCTCCACCATACTATTCCGTCCCTTAGCTACAAATATCTCTTGAAGTTGTTCTCTCTCCGTGTTCTTCCTCATCTTCTATGTAGAGTACCTTATTTCCCGCTCCGACAAGTGACCGAACGGGTTGGCCTGAACGTCCTCCAGATAGAAGGGGTTTCATCCTTCAATACTATACTCTTCAGATTCTTCTTGGTGACATTTGTGTTCCGCGAGACAGTGCTTAGATTGACAGGAACGGAGTTCAACTTCTCAATGGTCTTGTTCTACCAGTATAATCACCCGGCAATAGTTCCATGATCATATACTGCGATAAACTACCAGTACTCGTTTCCGCTGGGGAAGACTTGTTCATATGTTTCGAGGAAGTTTGTCCCTATTAGATCCTCCATGAAGAGGATAGTCGGACAAGATTGCACGAGGCCATTTGTTCTGTATATCCGTGCCTTCACCATGAGTACCTTATCAAAAATACGGACCGTCGCCAACTAGGTTTCAGGATGAGAACTTATGTACTTTTTTCTCTAGCTGGTTTCTGTGATTAGCTGGATTTTAATTCTTACTTGATGACGATGGTACACACAATAGAAACTTGCGGTTCTTTTACACAAAGTTGGGAAAGGAGTTGAAAATTCATTAGTAGTGAATATTATCAGATTGTGAGTTGGAGTGGCAGGCAGCTATACTGCAACTGTTGGCAGGACTTTCTTCTAGAAGCAGAGAATAGGAGCTTATTTTTATTCTGGTCTTACTGTCTGCGCGAAGGAAGAGAACAATTCACTCAACTGTTTATAGAAGACACTAGACAGTATATATTAACATATCATATATGTGTATTGGATGTTTATGTGGCGAGGATCTATTTACCTTTGCCCTGTTGTCTAGGATCATAGAGGATCACTCTACGTATCTCGTGGCTTGATTATGGCTATCCTAAATGTAAATTACGGTCGCTTCATGTAAAGGCCCTTTTTCGATTTTTCTAAATCCATGTAGTTTTTCATTTATTTATTTCGGAGGGTGTGGTTCTGGGTTGATCCAATTTACTCACACAATTATTGCTTGAGCTGGGCCTTATTTGTAGTTAAATCTATTGTGCATTAAATCGATTTCCTCTCTTCCCTCTCCTCCCATTTCATTCTCCTCCTTCTCAATTCTTCCGCTCTATGTAGCAGTGGTTGAGGTTTGTTTTGTCGCTCCCGAGAATATCTTTCATTTGTGGCGCAAATTGTCACTGAGAGGGCCACAAAGAGATACCAGAGCCTGTAAGGTGCACACTGTTTACCCAACACAGTAGCCGACCCACTTTGTCCGAAAGGTTTACAGGCACTAGGGAGTTTTGGCGTGGTGGGGTATTCCTTTAGACCAAACTTTTCACCGCTATGGTCATGATGCTGGGTAGAGTTGATCTGGTTGATTTGAGCTTCACAACGGAACATATGGTGCATCGCGCTTGTCTCCTTTGCGTGGGTGTACTTGGCTCATCTTACAAGATATTATTAATTCTCATTCTGTCTAGTATGACTGTTTTTCCCTGTGGTTCTTTGTAAAAAAAAAAAAAAAAAAATAGAAAGAAAGAAAAAAACAGTGTTATATCTTTCTACTGTGATATGATAATTAACTCCCAAGAGCTCCTTCTATTTTTTTCTCACTCTAGATGAATACATTATATTTTCCCCTATAAATTTATAAAAGGCAATAAAATATTGCTCCCTGAATGATGATAGTGTAGAGTGTCAGCATTAATGTTTTGAAAAGTTTATTCTACCCCTGGTTAAAATCTGCTTGGGTTCATACCAGCCATTGTAACATGTACTGGCCACTTGGGTAACCCTAACAGTTGAGACTTTATAGCAACTGTAAATCTATTAAGCCACAATTTGCACATAATAAAATGAAACAGCAAGTAGTTAAATGAAAGGCTCAATTCTGAGCTGCTGAACAGTTTTCCAGGAAAAGTCATTGCAAGCGCTTCTGCTGCTGCCGCCTGCTTTTGAGAAATTCAATCATGCTGATTGAGGAGACCTGGAGAGAGTTGGCTGTTCATGCCTCCAGTTCATAATTGCCCTATAGACCATTTAATCATCCGTGGATGAAACAAGGCTGGTGCTGTGGAGGGCCGGAAGAAGAGGCATGCACTTATCAATTGCTTCCTACCCACCCTGCAGACCCAGCACCCATCCCCGAGTGGTCCTGCTGTCAAGCGGGGAAGCTGCAGTCAGACTGGATCTTCCGGGCATCAGCGTGGTGGCCTTCCTGAATACCTTTATTTTATTACAGTAAAGCACGCACCAGCCAAGATTTTAAGAGCTAAGTTCAGAGTAGAGAATGGAGTCTTTCTCCTTGTGAGAGAATGCAGATGGACACAGATATACTAGCCAGACAAGAACTTGCTAGGTACTGAGTTGACGAGAAGAAACTAAGAAAATCTTGGCATTGACTAAGCAAAACAAAATGACTATCTTCCTCTGTATGACCACCCCCAGCAAAGCAATTTCAATATGAACATGAAATATATCTAGGCTCCAAATATTATCTATAATAGAAACCAACAGCTTGCGGTTAAGCACCTGTATCTTGGCACATCACCATTAAATCTGAAATTTTTGTTAGTGTGGGTTTCGTTGCTGCATGTTGGTGGGTGACCCTGGCCTAACACACAAAAGGTCTAGTCAGAAACCACATGCCGGGTTTTATTAAGTAAGAAAGAGAAGACAGACTGGCAATGGAGACACCAAGAGCCAGAAAACTTGATACATTGTACTAATTGACTTGGAACACTAGCCTCTTGTAGAGTCATGAAAGGAAATGCATTTCCACCCAGGACAGAGGATGCGCTCAACAGGGGTAAGAGCCACAGGCAGGTCGGCAGAATTGCTGGAAAGGCTGTGCTCAGTTTTTAACAATGTATTTGGGTAAAAATGTTTACAAGGAGATTCCCTGGAGAATAGTACCACTGTTTGGAGTGCTACTTACTACAAAACAATTTTGTGTGGGGGTGGGGGATTCCTTCTAAAGCTTTTCTTGTCAGTGGGAAATTTTTAAGGAATTTTAATTCTAAAAAAACCTTCACTCCTGGCTAATGCGTGCCAATTAAGCTCTATTCATTGTATCAACAGTTTTCTGTTACCTGTTCCTTCAGGTAGAACCAAGGCTGATAGCCCTGCCCTTTCCCAGGCTTCTCTGCAAGGACCTTTCTGCCTGCAAACAGTAGGGACACCTGTTTTCTGAGCAGGGCAGGCCAGCATCTGAAATCCTAGGAATGGGGCTGCTATTGAAAAGGGGGTGCTTGATAAGACAGCCACTGTGATAGGCAGCGGAAATTTGATAATGAAAGGAGATGCCCAATAGATTAATCTGCTGCGATTTGCCAAAACACAGGGCTTTCTAGAAGATTATCCACACTCTAATAGGAAGCTCTTTGTCTTGGGAAAGCCTCCACTTATCATTGTATTATTTATCTCAATGAGAAACATAATGGTTTGCTTGTTTACATGAATGGTAGATATATTCAGAGCTGGCCTGTGGGGCTGTGAACTCCCTTTCATTTGAAATGTTTCCAGCATGCAGGTTATTAGCTAACGGGGAACAAGCAGTTGGACACGTATAAAATTCAAATCTGCTTTGCTTAGATTGGCAGAAATGACTGTTATTTCATCCACTGGGAAAAAGTTTTATTTCCTGCTCAAATACTTTTGGAGGAAAGTGGCAAGGTCGTTTGTAGCCATTGCGTAGGTATGTGCACGTATATTTAGTGCTGAGTGGTATGTTCATGGAAATGGATGTGTTTCTCTCAGCTGGTCATTTTCCACTAATTTTAATGATTTCATTAGGTTTTTTGGGGGGGGGGTTCTATCTTTTTCTGCTTCCCAGAAAGTGTGACTTATGCCTTTACCTGATTTGAGTTGACATTGACCGTGGGTCTCAAAGCTAGGTCTTGATGAATCTTAAACAGTACTGCTTTAACTCCTATAATTGATTTTTAAATCTGCACGTGTAGCAGGACACGGCTGCTAGCATCTCCTACTTGGAAAAAAAAAATTCCCAACAATTGAGCACAACTTGATTAAAGACACCGTACCCTTTTTCTGTTTGGTTGATTGGTTTTTTTGTTTTGTTTTGTTTTTTTGTTTTGTTTTGTTTTTGTTGTTGTTGTTGTTGAGACCTAATGCTGGCCTAGAACTTGATTCTATATCCCAGGCTGACCTTGAACTTGTTACAATCTTTTTATCTCAACTTTCCCGGGTCTTTTTTTAATCTGCTCTATGGACAAAAGTCTTTTTGTTCCTATACAAAATAAAGGTTGCTAGAGAAACTATATATACACATATCTATCTATCTATCTATCTATCTATCTATCTATCTATCTATCTATGTATATGTACATATATATGTATATATAGTTTATATGTATATGTATATATACACATATAGAATTCTGCAATATTATATGACACATAGAATTCTGCAATATTATAAATACATATACACATCTATATGTATTTATAGTACTTGCAGAATTCTATGTGTCATATCTCCTCCCTGATAGAGGTCGAATGATTACATCATTTACCTTTCGTTAGAATAAGTAATATATCTTGATTGGTTATAACATGCCTTGGAGGAGCTTTTGAACCACTTGAGGTGTGGGTATGGGTGAGGGTGTGTACGTGCGCTTGCCTGTGCATAACTTTTGCAATAGTTCTAGGATCCTCTTGGGTGAGAAGAATGAATACGAGGTTTAGGTCATTGCCTTGGTTCATATCTATTAGTGAGAAACTTAGACCTAGCATCCTAAATGGTCATGGTGTGTGCTCCTCCTGCCGCTTCATTGCTGCTTAGATGGCCCTGACTTCCTCAGCATTCATTATTTAAAGAGGCTTAGAGTGAGGCAGGCATGGCTATTTTCATGGAAGTAGATGAGGAAGTAATTCCTGGCAGGAAACGTGGGGTGCGAGTGGCATGCCCTATGCATGGCACCCTTCTCCTACTGTGGCTGCTGCTGTAGGAGATTTCAGGCTGCCGAGTGACCTTTGCCAGCGAGGGTCACTACATCCTGCACGCAAGCTGGAGTGACAGGAAGGAATGGAAAACCATGGGTAGAAATTGGATAAACTGGTCAAACAAGAACAGATTTCTAAAGAATTGACTGTCTAGACCATCTGACTGGCTACAAACAAAAGTTACTGGTTTATGAAGCAAAAATGAATCCAGGACCTGGGAAGATTAGCACCAGGCAACAGATGGGGGTCT
>VZQC01004776.1:3163169-3197429 GCA_009823505.1 Rhizomys pruinosus
GGCCTGGCTGGAAGCTCTATGTCTCTATGAATTTTTGTTTGTTTGTTTGTTTTTGAGACAGTGTCTCCATGTAGCCCCAGCTGGCCTGGAACTCACTCTGTAGACCAGGCTGGCCTTGAACTCACAAAGATCCGCCTGCCTCTACCTCCCAAGTGCTACTAGGATCAAAGGCGTGCACCACCATGCCCGGTCCTGTCTCTATGGATTTTATTCTGGGTATTTTTCAGTTACTGAAAAAATTTGACCATGTTCACAGCAGCTGAATTTCTTTTTCTCTTTCTTTCTTTCTTTCTTTCTTTTTCTTTCATTCTCTCCCTTCCTTCCATCATTGACAAACTGTCACTTGCAGCACTGGTTCAGATCACATAAAGCTTTCACACTTTACCCAGAGCATTGGTAGCAACTCTGGCCATATGCTTTTCATAGCACTTTGGGCTCATCATTCATTTTAACCAGTTTCTAACAGCCAATGGCTGGCGAGGAACTACTAAGGTTTATCTTGATGTAACTCACCACCCGAGGCATATTAGAGGTTTCTAATTGCTCTGAGAAAATACCTGACAAAATGAGATAAAAGTAAGAAAGATTTGGTTCTGCTTAGAGTTTTGGAGTTTCAGGCCATTGTGGTTATGAGAACACAGTAAAGCAGCTTGGATCAAGGCATCTAGGAAGGAGAGGAAAAGAAGTGTCTATGCTTAACACTTTCTTTTCTTCCAACTCTAGTCTATCTGGACACCAATAGAATGGTGCCATCCATTTTCAAGGCATGTCTTCTTCCCTTCATTAATCCTCTCTAGAAACTCCTTCATAGGTTGCTCAGAACCGTGTTTAATTAATTTATTCTTAATTCAAAAAAAGTTGAAAATCAAGATTAACCATCATGATTTTTATCCTTATCAATTTGATACTCAAGCATGTCTCCCTCAACCATAAGAGTCTACATCTAGGGGAGTCTACTTCTATGGGAGTCTACTTCTATGGGAGTCTATTTCTATGGGAGTCTACTTCTATGGAAGTCTACTTCTATGGGAGTCTACTTCTACAGGAGTCTACTTCTATGGGAATCTACTTCTATGGGAGTCTAATTCTATGGCCCCAAGTTCTCATACTTAATAATGCAAAATTAATCCAGCCCATCCCTAGAAGTTCCCATGATAGCTTAATATTCTTACTAGTTAATCTTAATAGTTTCAACATTATTTATAAGTTCAAGTTTAAAATCTCCTCTGAGACTCAAGACAAACTTTTAGCTGTGAGCCCTGAAAAGAAAAAGAAAAACAAACTCCCAAGGCAGAGTAAACATTCTTATTCCAAAAAGGAGGACTAGAAGAGCAAGGAAGGATCAGAGGAAGCAAAACTAAAACTCACTAAACACTAAACACATGTAAGGCATCTGGGGCACACAGTGCCATGATATCAGGCCAGTAGGCTTAGGCAGCCTCAATCCTATGGCCTTGCCTTTTGTAATCCACATGGTCTCTTTTCATTGGTGGCTTTTCACACATGTTCCGTGGTCCTGGCATCTCTACTATCCAAGGGTCTCCACTGTAGTCTAAGCTAAATCCTCACAGATTCCATCACTGCCTTTTCTGGGGATGTCTGTAAGGATTCTAAACCTGTCATATATTTCCTGACCTTGCATGATTTCCTTTGAAAGCTGGGTTGAAAGTTCTATAAGCCCATAGCTCTTGCACGTTGCATGCCCGAAAATATAATAACACATGGATGTTGTCAATATCGGATAACATCTCAACTGGTAGACATTCTCGGACCATGGTCACATAAATTTCAGAATGCCTTTGTGGTTGAACATGGAGAAAAGAATCCCGGGGGGAAATTTTTCATCATCCCTGTTATAGAAGGATATCCGAGAAACATTCTCTCCTTAAGGACAATTTTTCAAACTTCTTTGCTATGCTTTGGATCCCATATTCTAACTATAATGGCCTAAATAGATGTCATTACCATTAACCATGCCAGAGCCTGAATGCTGGGCTGCCTTGTAAATTTATAATTAATATATCATTTTTAAACTCAGCTTCTCACCATATCTCAAGATACAGAAAATTGTAGCTAAGTTCTTTACCAGTATATAACATGAATATACTTTAGTCCAGTCCCCCATAAAGACTTCATTTTCCTTTGAAATCTCATGAAGACGGTCTTTACTGTGCATTCCATTGCATTCTGGTCTTCTGAACTTCCACCTGAATCACCTTAAGCTTGGTTTATAGGATTCTACAACTTTCTGGCCAATTCCTCAAACTTCTCCAAGTTTCTCCCATAAGTCTCTTAACCCCAGAGCCATCTCTCCAGCCTTGAAAGTTTGGTATGTATTTGAGGTAAGGCTTGAGTGTCCCAAACAGCATATGATGACAACTCTAATCAGTATTTGGAATGTTGGATCAGCTCTCTACTTGTAAATAGTATCCTTTGAGGCATAGTCAACAGATACTGAAACAAAATAGATAAATGTCTCATTTGTATTCTAGAATAGAGTTTATAATCCCCATCAATAATATTTGGGCTAGGTAGATTTCTAAGCCTTTTTTAGAGATATACCTCATTGCTAATTACTCAAGGGTCTCCAGGGACATGTACACTATACTTTTCAACATGGCTGCATTCATATGTTAAGGAGCAGAGGAAAATTATTATGAAATGATGTGCTCCATATTTTTCAATTCAACACATACAATTTCTTTTTTTAATATAATATTTTTATTGATGGTTTGTGTATTTTGGACATAATTTTTCAGTTCAATTTAGACATATTCTCCTTTCCTTTCCCCAACAACCCACCCTAGATCATGCCTTCTGCTATAAATGTCCTGCATTTTTCAGTCTTTTTTTATGTTTAGGGAATTCACATTTTCCTCCTTTAATTTTATATTACTCTAAAATATGAATACATACCTTGCACCCATATACAGTAATTCCGGAGTCTGAAAATAAGTAGTAGATTGATTCTAGAGCTCACTAAGAGATTTACATTATAACAACATAGTTGCTTTCAGATAAAAAGAAATATAACCATAATGTTGCTCAGCTTACCTTTCATCTGGGGATTTGGTGCTAGCATCCACAAATGGGGGAAACCATTCACCGTTTGTTTTTCTGGGATTGCGTTACTTCACTTAGCATAATGGCTTCGAGTTCCATCCATTTACCTGCAAAGTTCATGATTTCATCTTTCTTTACTGCTGAATAGTGCTCCATTGTGTAAGATGTACATCATCAGATGAATTAAGGCTCAGGAATTAGAGACATTTGTCCAAAAAGTTTACTGACAGTTTTACTAAAGGTAAGCAAATGGAACCTTACTCAAACTTATTCAAACTAAGGCCCTTGGGAAATGGTATTAGCTAGGAGGATGAGAGTTTGACACTATGGGGACAGGGCATGTGAGTTTCTTCACCAATGCTACCAGGTGACACATAAAGAAAAGCCTGATTGGGATGTCTGTTTTTCAACCACTCCTTGTCTTGCCCTGATAACAACTTGTCAAGTGTCAGGACTTAATTATCAGAGACATCCCATATCTTGTGATTTGGAGCCATGAGAATTAGCAAAAGGAATAAGGGACATGGTATGGCGTGCATACCTATAATCTCAGCATTGAAGAGGCTAAGGCAAGAGGGCAAGTTCAAGACAGTCTGTATTAAATATCAAAACCCTGTATCAAAAATAATAAAAAGAATAAGGCCACAATGTCTATCTGCAAGGTCCTTCCTATCTATTGAGGAGATAGATCTGAGGCATGGAGATTTGAAAGATATTCTGCAAAGAGCTAATGGACCAAAATAATTATTCATGTTGTAAATGATATCTGAACCAGACAAGAATTTTGAGTTCAAAGTTTGAAGGAGAACTAAAGATAAACCAGGTCTGAGGCAGGAGTGTAAAACTGAAGCAGAAAGCCGGGCGTGGTGGCGCACGCCTTTAATCCTAGCACTCGGTGGATCTTTGTGAGTTCAAGGCCAGCCTGGTCTACAGAGTGAGTTCCAGGACAGCTGGGGCTACAGGGAGACCCTGTCTCAAAAATACCAAAAAAAAAAAAAAAAAAAGAAAGAAAACTGAAGCAGAGTAAGAGCTTGGCCCAGGGCAGAAAGGGGTGAGATCATAAGACGAATCCAGAGTGCTGCTTTCTGCATTTTAATTTGTTTTTCTTATTACAGAATGGATTCTTAAATGTCACAAAACATGGCTCCAATGGTTAACACTGATATATATTCTAACCACAGAGGAGGGAAGGGAACCTTTCCAAATCTCTGACCATCTCAGGTCTAGGTAGCCCAGGGAACTGACTTGACTTGAATCTGGAGCCTTTTCTTTGATCAACCAACTGCAGCTGCTCACTGGGTTATTCACAAGTGGACTCTTATCTACCATCGTAGTGAGATTTCATATACAGAAATGCTAACTCCTTGTAGGAACCATGTGGATTGATGGGAAGGGGTCCTTAGAGAAAGGTGGGAAGGGCCATCAAGCATTCATTTTGGAGGAAAGGCATGGGAAGGGATCTTTCTTTTAACTTTCCTTGAAGCCTAGGGCGGGTCCTGCTGCTGTGTTTGTTTCTTCGAGGTTATTTTAGTTCAACCCATTAGCAACTTAGATATCACACAATGGTCCTAAGATGCACAGCGGAGCGAAACTAAACCAGAGGGGGAAAAAAATCTCATTAAAGGGAAACTTGTTAAATGAAGCTTGCAGATATAATTATAGGACCTCACCCAGAAGCTGAAATGGTGTCTGTAGCAGGTCCAGGTATCAGAGCCACACAGCTTTTTGGACAGCTCCATTATTCCCAGACCTCTAGCTTGATCTTAGAGCTTGATGCCCTATTGACACCACGATCTGTCTGCCAGTCTCCCAGAGGACTTCCTGAATTTCTGGATTTCTGGATGTCATACAAGCTCCTTGGTGTTAGTGATAGTGAGGTTGAGAAAATTTCCATGTTCTGTTTTTTTTTTTTTTTGGTCTTTTTGAGACAGGGTCTCCCTGTAGCCCCAGCTGTCCTGGAATTCACTCTGTAGACTAGGCTGGCCTTGAACTCACAAAGATCCACCTGCCTCTGCCTCCCAAAAAAGGCGTGCGCCACCACGCCTGGCTTGGTAGTTTTTATTATATAATGACTGCACGAGAATACTGAGATGAGAGATAGAGACCAAGAGGAGGAGGAGGAGGAAGAAGAAGAAGAAGAAGAAGAAGAAGAAGAAGAAGAAGAAGAAGAAGAAGAAGAAGAAGAATGGAAAGAAAGAAGGAAGAAGAAAGCCACCATGCCAGGAAAGAAGAAAGAAAAGAAAAGAAAAGAAAAGAAAAGAAAGAAAGAAAGAAAGAAAGAAAGAAAGAAAGAAAGAAAGAAAGAGAAGAAACTTGCTGTTGAAATAGCACTCTCTAATTTTAAATGGAAAAATAGATCATCTTGGAAAATCTTCAAGCTCATTCACATCTTGATCTAACAATGATAACCAGAGGGAAGATTTTTATTTTGATTAGTGGTGAGCCATGGTTCTGAAAACCTGTCAGTAATTTGAAGGGAAAAACAAAAAACAAAATCCAGGTCTCTGACCAGCACTTCTACATGACCATCAGTGAGTTAATGTGGTGAAATGCTACAGAGCAATAATCATGAAACCATTTTTCATCAAGAACAAATATATTTGATAAGAATTCTAGTCTAAACTATTGCCAAAGGAATGTAGGCCAACATACAGAGCCCAATGAAGAATGGTTTTATCCCTGCTTCCTATTTCTGGGCATTTGCCCTTTCTGATGATAAGTGATCTATTGATAAGGGGACCACAGGAATGTCCTTCACCTCAGACCCTTACTCTACTTTCCTGTCCCTTCAAAATGTAACTAGGATTAGAAGAAGGTACAAATTTAACCTGTTATCCCAGATTTATAGTATTGTTTGTCTAAATCATTGTGAACAATCCCCTCCCCTGCACAGCACTTGCACACATGGCCTTACTTTGGACCCCAGAATATGAAACGGGATTGGAGTAGCTGTGGTTGAAAGGGAGGTGGTAGGCACAGAATTCCCTGTGCTTGGAGTCCCCTTTCCCTCAGTATTCTATACAAAACCATTTGAAAACCACTGAGCTAAATTACTCTTAACGTGATAAGCACATTGGTCAATGTCACATCATAGATACCTCCAGACCCAAGAAGGAAAGATCTGGGGCACATACTCCATGTAGTGCTGCAGGTCAAGCTTGGGTTCAGAGCTGTGGTGTTTGAGAGGTCATCAAGCAGTCATAAAGACAGGATTGTCCTCTGAAAGCATAGATGAGAAGCTTGGAACTGAGAGGGGATCACCTCAAAGACAGGATGGTGAATAGCCCATATTCTTGAATTCAACTTTAAATGTATTCAACCTTTTGACATTGTAACATGATGCTGTTATCTACAAAGCTTACACTTGAGAACCATGTGATCAAGTTATGCAATTTTTATTTTTTATTTTATTTATTTTCGTATGTGTATGAACGTACTGTCTGCATGTAGATATGTGCACCCATGTTGTGCAATGCTGCAGAGGTCAGAAGAGGGTGTCGGATTCCCCTGGAACTGGAGTTCTCCTGGAATTGGAGTTACAGACGGTTCTTAGCCACCATGTGGGTGCTGGGGATCGAACCTGGGTCCTCTGCAAGAGCAGTTGGTGCTCTTAACCACTAGGCTATCTCTCCAGCCCCATGTGATCAAGTTAAAAAATATCACACACACACACACACACACACACACACACACACATTGCATTTTAAGTATGCCATGATTTGGTGTTGGCACACAATTGTAGCCGTTCTTGGCTGGATGGGGCCACCAGGTATGGGTTGAACACACCTGGAAATATTCAGAAATGCAATTAATGGTGGACATCTTATCCCTATGAGAACTTCCCTCAACCATGGGCCCTGCATTTGGTCAGTCCTTACTAAGATCCAGCTTTGCTCCAAGGACCGTAGGAAAGAGATGGAAGGACTGATGACCCCATTGTCAGGTGGCTTTGGCAAGTGAGTCCCAGCTTAGTGTGGTCTATTATATATACACATATATATGCATATAATATTATATATATATATATATATATATGAGTGTGTCTGTGTGTATATATACAAGTCAAGCTAAAATGGCCCTCCTCACCCACATTCTCTGTGCCAGTCCACCCTTTATTCCCTTCATGCATGAAAATATCCATATGTTTTGATTGGATGTTTCTTCCCACACTAATGCGTGAGCTGGATGTTCCCTGTGTTGTTCCTGTTGTTTTGTCTTCTTTCTCTACTTCGGATACCTATAATTGTGTCTATGACATGGTCAGTACCTAATATGCACTATTTAAACACGGTACTTTGATCCCTGACTGGGAACAAGGAGCTGTAAGCCCTATGCACACTATTGTAATAATAGTCAGTAAGTGATGAAGTGATTTAGAGTATGAATCTATACTCCAAGGAACAAATCCTCTTATTGGCTGTGAGAACTTAGGTAGGTAGATCTCCATTTCCTTCTCTAGAAGAAAAAAAGAGAATAAAAATATTACTTACCATAGACACATACAACACAGTTAGAGCAATATCGGGCCCTTAAATATATGTAATAGATATTAGGCATTGTTATCTTATTATCTCATTTTCTCTCTAAAACAACCCAACCATACTCATTGTATTACATGTAAGAGAAAACTTCTAGTTCCCCAACCTTATGTAAGACTCACCTTGAAGTGAAGGGCCTGCCAGGAACACACTTTTGTCCTCCACCATGCCTACAGAATGGTGGAAGGTTCTAGCTAGTTACTTCGAGTTCTATAAGAACACTAAGCCCATTCATGAGGGCAGAGCCTTTACCAATCACCTGTGGCTGAAGTTGGAGGCATACCATTCAAACCATGGCACTGATCACATGTACATTATCTGTGTTTTTATCAAATTTCTTAGTATAGTTTGAATATGAAATGTTCACCTTACAAGATGCTATCAGGGGCAAGAATCTGTGACTACACAGGATACAAGCTGAGAGGAGAACTTACTGCTATCATCCTTATAAATATATTAGTAAATCAACTTCTAATGACTTATTGTTATACCTGATAGATTTGGGTATATTTTAACTCTCACTAGGGAGGTTTCTTATAGCAGATGGCAATTACCAGAGAGACCTACAACTGATCAACATGCAGAGAATGAGACTGTCGTGTGCCCTAAATGGGACACCTATATCACAGTCTGTCCCGGGTCTCAGGGAACATTGCAGAAGAGGGGGCAGAAAGATTACAAGAGCCAAAGATGGCAGATGAATGCAAGGAAACTATGTTGTCTGGACACAGTAGGGGAGCTATACACATGAACCCATAGTGCTGACAGCATGTATGGAACCTGGGTTTTGCCTGAGCCAGACAAAAACCCAGCATGGATTGGGGGATCTGGGTAAGAAGCTCTGCCCTTGCAAAGGATCTATTGGCAAATGCCAGTTTCTGGAGAGGGAGAGTCAGTTTTCTTTAAGAGTGATGACTGGTAGGGATAGATCCATACCCAAGAGCATTTTGAGGAACACATATCAGATTTGATAGACCTTAAAAAAAGAGAAATAATAATACAGGACATGAAGTAGGCTGGGGTGAGTCTGCACACAGAGACTGAGTAAAGATCAAAACACATTGTATGAAATTCTCCAAGAAGTGATAAAAATATTTTTAAATTATATGTTGAAAATATGGCAAATTATTTTCCAAAGGAAGAAGATAAATATCCACTATCTATCATGCATTTATCTATCATCCACCTATCTGCCAATGGATCTATGAATGTTTCCAATTATTCTTTATGTTTTCTTGCATGGTGTGTGTGTGTGTGTGTGTGTGTGTGCGTGTGTGTGCATGTATGTGTCCCTGTGAGTGTGCATGCATATGTGTGCATGTGGGTGTGGAGGCCAGAGGTCAAACACAGGTTTTAGGAGAACCTTCTATTTAATATTTATGGGGAATGTTGTGATTAAAATTAGAAGCATTATGGGAAGAAACATGTGCAGTAAACAAAGATTTATGTCATCTAAACTTGTCAATCAAAACAAAGAACTGTCCACACTATACCCCTTAGTAAGCAAACTCCTCATAAGTCCCATAAAAGGAATCCCCAAACACAATCAGGGCCCTTGATCTACTCCTGTGGCCTGTCGTCACTCTTGACAGTGTATCTGACCCTTACTACTGCTTTGCTTTAAATAGTTACATTACTACTCTTGTACTCTTTCTATGCCTTTATTTCATTCATAAAATGACAAGAACCCCAAAACCCCTGACCCAGATCCCAACCTCATGTAATGAAAATACTGTGCTTGAGGAAGGAAATATTGCCATTCAAGTAAACTTAGCATCATGATCAAATTTCTACTTAGGAGCTCTGTGAGAGCTATGGAGGCTTTTCCAGAAATAAAAATGGAAGATGATGAAGGCTTGGATCAACAGTACCCATAGAGGTCAAGGGGAGGGGAGGAAGTGATAGGGGTTGGTAGAGCAACATGTCTTAGCTTTCTGAGTTGAGTGAAGAAGTAGATGATATTGACTGTACTTGAAAGAATTTAGGAGAACATCTCACTCCATTGTGTATTTTTGGACCCTTTATTAATGATCAGGTGACTACAAGTGCCAGGATTTAAATATGGGTCCTTAGCTCTATTGCATTGATCAGTGTGTCTGACTTTATGTCAGTACCTTGCTCTTTTTATTACTATAGCTCTGTAGTATAAGTGAAAGCAGGGATGGTGATACCTCTACCTCTTCTTCTATTTCAGGATTGTTTTAGCTATCCTGGGGTTTTGTATTTCCATGTGAAATTCAAGAGCATTTTTTTTCAATTTCTAGCTATGAAGAGTTACATTTGAACTTTAATGGGAATTATGTTGAATCTGTAGATTGCTTTTGGTACAATGGCTAATTTCACAATTTTACTGAGTTTTCTGATCCATGAACATGGAATGCCTTTCTATCTTCTAGTATCTTCTTCAATTTATTTCGTCAATGTATCCAACTTGACCTCAGCATAAGACCTGATGGCCTGAATCTGAGAGATGAGAATGGAGG
Source organism: Rhizomys pruinosus (assembly GCA_009823505.1). Classification (NCBI taxonomy): domain Eukaryota; kingdom Metazoa; phylum Chordata; class Mammalia; order Rodentia; family Spalacidae; genus Rhizomys; species Rhizomys pruinosus. The sequence goes on from VZQC01004776.1 coordinate 3,173,254, forward strand.
GACTACATAGGAACTTAGAGCTATAGGAAAAGACTTTCTGAAAAGGTGTGGCTGCCAAGAAGGCAGCCAGGAGACCTAAAAAGATTACAGGGCTCTGAGGAAGGAACCAGGGGGCCCATGTTGTTTTATGTCCCTGCTTTTATACGCATTAGAACCCCAGATGAATAGTTATAGAACAATGAATATTAATAAAGCAGCCAGAATGTGGTAGTTCATATTATTACCCATAATATGCCTTCCTGAAAGAACAGTGTCTCCTGAGAAACTAAGAGAGTACCAGAATTCCAGAGAAAACTCCTCAGCAAGCCTTCTCGCATAAACTTTCTCCTGAGTTAGGCCATCCAGGCATATATGGTCAAGGTAACAGCTTAATTTGTCAAACATATTTTTAAAATAGGAACACTATTTCACATTCCCTAGAAAAGGACCCTGATGGTATAGACATTAAGACCAACAATTGACAAATGGGACTTCACGAAATGTAAATGCTTCTATACAGCAAAGGACACCGTCATTTGAGTGAAGAGGCAGCCTAGAGAATGGGAAAAAATTCTTTACAAGATCTGAAATAGAGTTGGCATCTAGAATGTATAAATAATTTAAAAATCCCTAAACAACAACAAAACACCCTACACAATTAAAAATGGGGGTAAGAAATTAAACAGAGTTCTCAAATGATGAAACACAAATGACTGACATATACTTTTTAAAACATTCAACATCTTTAGTCATCAAGGAAATGAAAATCAAGACTACTTGGAGATTTCATCTGACCCTAGTCAGAATGGCAAATATAAAACAAAAACAATGACTGAAAACAAAAAGCATATGAGACAAAGGTGAGTGAGGATGTTGAGTGTTGGGAAAAGGGAACACGTTCATTCCTAGTGGACTTGCAGACTGGTGCAGCTAATGTGGAACTTAGTGTGGAGAGTCCTCAAAATGCTAAAAAATAGATCTACTGCCTGATCTAGTCATCCCACTCTTGGGCATATACCAAAAGGACTCTATGCTGCTTCAGAGATGGCTGTTCACCTGTGATCATTACTGTTCTATTCACAAAAGTCAGGAAGTGTAAACATACTAGATGCCCATCACCTTGCAGATAGTGAAAGAATGCTACATTTACACAATGGAATATTATTCAGCCATTAAGAAAAAGGAAATTATGTGGTATATTCTTCTAAACTTCACAAGTGTCTATATTTTACTGAGTTGTAAATACAGTAGTGATGCTGATAATAATAAGCCTTTGCATATTAAAGACACAAACGAATTGGTGCCAGTATGTGTAAGGATAGGGTGAAAAGGTGACTGTTAGCTGTGAGGCGCACTTGTCATGAGCACACCTTTCAGACCATCAGTTATGAATGATTCAGCAAATGTAAACTTACACTAAATTTATAAAAATATTTTATTAAACTAAAAAAAGAAAATTATGCAGGTAAATGGCTGGAACTGGAAACATCATCCTGAGCGAGGTCACCCAGACCCACAATGTCGCACGTTCTCTCTCAGAAGTGGATGCTAGCTTTGAATTCTTAGATAAGCATGTTTTAACTAGATAATTCATAGTGGCCAGGAAATTAATAAGGAGCCAAGGGGGGATGGGGGGTTCATGAAAAGATGTATAGAATGCAGTGAGGAAATTGGAGTAATGTAATAAGACTCCTATCTCATACCCTGCACAAAACATATAATTTTAAAATTGTGTGTGTGTGTGTGTGTGTGTGTGTGTGTGTGCGCTTGGATGCATGTTGTCCATGTGTGGAGGTCAGAGGACAACTTTCAGCACTTTGTTCTTGCATCCTAGTCTTCCACGTTGCTGAGTGTGCGTCTTTCTTATTTCTGCCGCTGGGCTGTGCACTTCAGGGTTTCCAGACTACCGTTCCCGTTTCCTTCTCCTGTTGCTACCTTCTCTCTCCTCACCGAGGGAGGGCTAGGATTAAAGAACAGTATCCTGCTGTTTGGGTAGGTTCTGGGGATCAAAGTTGGGTAGCCAAGCTTGCATGGCTAGAGCTTTGATCTACTGTCATCTCCCTAGCCCTTAATATATAATTTACCATACATACTATTATATCCTTATATATTTCAAACAGATCCATCTTGATACACATTGAAAATGAACATTCAGGGGCTGGAGAGATAGCCTAGTGGTTAAGAGCTCTGACTGCTCTTGCAGAGGACCCAGTTTCGATCCCCAGCACCCACATGGTGGCTAAGAACCGTCTATAACTCCAATTCCAGGAGAACTCCAGTTCCAGGGGAATCCGAGACCCTCTTCTGACCTCCGCGGCATTGCACAACATGGGTGCACAAACCTACATGCAGACAGTACACTCAAACACATACAGAAATAAATAAAAATTTAAAAAAAGAAAATAAACATTCAAACTTTTGAATGTGTGGTGGTTTGCATGAGTGTCCCCCATAGGCTGTAAGTATTCAGACATTTGTCTCCAGTTGGTGGCACTGTTTTTGGAGGTCTTGGGGTGTGTGGCCATGCTGCAGGAAGTGTGTCACTGGGGGCAGGCTTAGTGAGCTTAACAAGCCTCGTGGTCTACAGTTGCTTCCCTCTCTGCTTCCTGTGCTCTTTGCGAGATGTGACCCTCGGTTTGCTGCTCCAGATCCAGCCGCCACGCCTCCTGCCACAATGGACTCTAATTCCCTGGAACCGCCAATCGTAAGCTCAAATAAAGTCTTCCTTTTATAAGTTCCTTGGGCATGGTGCTTTATCACAGTAACAGAAAAGTGACTAATACAAAATGGTCATGTTTCCACTCTTAGTGAACTTTATTATAATCTTCACCCTCACATAGATTTTAACACAATTTTACAATCTTGAATATTAAAATATTAGCTATTATGCTTTTTACTGCAATGAAATGCAATTTTTTTTGGTCTTTTTTGAGACAGGGTCTCCCTTTTAGTACCAGCTGGCCTGGAGCTCTCTATGTAGACCAGGCTGGCTTTGAACTCACAGAGATCCACCTGCCTCTGCCTCCCAAGTGCTAGGATTAAAGGCGTGTGCCACCACACCCGGCCCAGAAATGCAATATTTTTAACTTCCTTGGTAACTGTATTAAAGGCCACAATGGTGTGCGCATGGCAGAAGCATCAGAAAGCTAGAGCCATTGCTCTAGCTTTGGAAATGAAGCTTTTCTCCATAGGACTCCCAGAGAACTAAGCCGCAATTCACATTCCCCAGGATGATGCAAATATCTAGTGGTATGCCCTCATTGCTGCAGTGGTTTCTCTGACGTTAGAGTTTTCTGGAGATCAGGTGATAGTCCTACAATTGTCCAGCTCTGAAGGTCTTGGGAAACTTACTTAACTTTCCCTAGATTCATCATCTTTCTTTGCGAAATGCAGATGGTAAGAAAATTATTATGATAGCTGAATTATTATGATAGTTCTTAAAGGCTGGGCGCTGTCTCTCCTACCTGTATGTGCTTCCTGAACACAGTGCTGTGATTTCCTCAGGTTTGAAGCTGAAGTAGCATTATTTTCATTACAAATTCTTCATGAAACAACACTTGGAATGGCTGAAGGGATGGATCAGGAGTTAAAAGCACTGGCTGCTCTTGCAGAAGATCCAAGTTCGGTTTTCAGCACCAACGTAGTGGCTAACAACTGTCCATAACTCCAGCTCTAGGGGGTCTGATGCGCTCTTCTGGACTCCCCAAGCATTGTACGCACATAGTAGACTTATATCCATGTAGGTAAATCACTTGTACTCATAAAATAAAAATGAAGTAATCTGAAAAAAGCCCCTGAAAATTTGAATGTACTGATCATAGCTCACAGATTAGCAACTGTCCAAAGACATCACAATAGCAGAATCAAGCCATTTTTTAATGATCTACATATGTTTCTGTTACAGACTCCATGGGATTAGTTGATAGTCTATCTGTAAAGTCAGCAATTAGCCTTTTTAGAAATGTCTGAAAAATATGTCTGATGTAGGTATAAAATAACATTTTCCACAGTATGTAAGATGGCTTGTTTGTGGGATTGAATTTCATCCAAATAATATCAATCCAAAGGGAATTTATAAGCAAACAGGAGGAGATAATTGGAATTCCTGTGATGAAAAAGGTATGTTTCACGTAGAGTGAGAAAGACTTTCACAGTCTGGATTTTTGAAGTTACAAACAGATGCTTGAATGAGTTAATATTGAGTGAAATTAACCTGGTCTTGGAATTAGCACCAAAATAAGCTAGTAAGTTTTCTAATAGGAATAAAGCAAAAAAAAAAAAAAAAAAAAAAAAAGAACAAGAGAAATGAAATAGCATGAAAGTGATTATAAGGCAAAAATAAACACCTAATTCCAACAATTATAAGACAAAAATACCTAATTCCAACACTTGTAATGCATATATCTTAAGGTCTACACTTGCAATGCATATATCTTTTTTTTTTATTTTTTTTATTTTATGTTGTTGGTGTGTGTATGAGTGTACTGTCTGCATGTAGGTTTGTGCACCCGTGTCGTGCAATGCCGCGGAGGTCAGAAGAGGGTGTCGGATTCCTCTGGAACTGGAGTTCTCCTGGAATTGGAGTTTCAGACGGTTCTCAGCCGCCATGTGGGTGCTAGGGATCGAACCCGGGTCCTCTGTAAGAGCGGTCGGTGCTCTTAACCGCTAGGCCATCTCTCCAGCCCCGCAATGCATATATCTTAAGGTCTACACTTGCCATGCATATATCTTAAGGTCTACACTTGTAAATTCTCATAAGCAAGAGGCTTCATTGGTTTTTCTTTTGTTTTGTTGAGAAAGGGTCTCCCTGTCACCCCAGTTAGCTTGGGATTCACTATATGGACCAGGCTGGCCTTCATATCACAGAAATCTGCCTGCCTCTGCCTCCTAAGTGCTGGGATTAAAAGTGTGCACCACCAAGCAGAACTTGTGGCTGACTTTCTAAGTAAGAAGAAGTTCTAGTCTGGGGTAAGAGCTCCGGAAGAGAGAAGAGGCGCTGGGTGCATTTGCTCCCTGTGGCTAAAATGCTCCCATGAAGTAATTTCAGGCCACAATCGGGTCTTTGATTTCCAAGTTTGAGATACATACAGTTTGAAACCCAGAGCCAATCGTTAAAAAAAAAAAAAGTGAAATAGAACAAGGAGCCATTTTACTGCTGACTTGAATTCCTATCTTTTCATTTTAATAGTCCTGGAAGTACTGTAAGAGAGAAAACAGGAGAGACTTGACCAAAATAGCACGCAGAAGGGAGACAAAAAAATCTAGAAACAACCATAAAAGAACCTTTTCTTTTGAGCATTGTTACTTTGGATCCACATTTCTGTATATTTTAACTTTTATTCTGTTTATCAGTTTCCATCTAAAAAATAATGTCTGTGCCAAACTTTCAACCTATGTAACTCTATGAGGATTCTCTCTGCTTCTCAGAGTCCAGTTCCCCCATGGCATTAGATGCAAATCTGACCCCCCTGAGGGAATATTATTTCAGTGAGAGGAGAAAATGCTTTTTATGGTATCATTTAAGTGAGTTTTTAAAAATGTAATCTTTCAGGGAGATATAAAATTTATAAGTGGTAATGATATCATTTTAATTATTTAAAGATAATAGGTCAACACAAAATAAGTGTATTTTCTTCTGAAGTGGGTTTAATGAAATGCAGAGTCTGGAGGCTCCACTTAGAGTTTCTCTGATGGGCACCTTTCCTGATGACTTGCTGGGGGTTTCATGGTGCTGCTGTTGGGAGGCTGGGGCTGGCAAGCTTTCACATAGTTTTTCTGTCTTGATGAGACTTTTCAGCACTCATCCACCCAAAATCCTCCCCTTTTCTTGCTGTCATGAGCCCAAGGGGAGCACAGCATGGTCCCTCTGGAGTATGACTTGGCTCTTGTGCTTCCCAGGTGGCCAAATAGAACAGTTCCTAAAGACAGCAACAGCCAGAGGCTCAGTCCACAGTGCCCAGGCTGCCCGTCTCAGATCAGGACTCACTGCATTGTGTCATATGGAGTTTTTTCTTTACAACTCTCTAAAGATCTGGTGTCAATCACAGGGGTCAGACAACCAGCCTGTTCTTGTCAGGAATGCCTGCTCTTAACAGAAATGTATTCTCTTCAAAAAGAGCAAAGTATGGCTTGTTGGGATATATGGATTTTCTAGTTAAATAAAAATTGAATGTGACAAAGAGAAGAAAAAGAATCCCTGATGTGTGTGCTGTTACTCCCTCAGATTTAAACCCTTTCCCTTCATTTTCTTTAATTTTGATCTTATAATTCTTCCTTCTAATTGTTTTTGTTTTTTTCAGTATTTAGTTAATTTGTTGATTTGTTGGTTGTTTTATTGTTGTTTATTTGTTTTGCTGTTTATTTCTGATGGCTTTTCCCTCTTTCTTCCTTCCTTTCTTCTTCTTTTCTTACTATTTAGCTCTGGCTGATCTGATACTATCTATCCCAGGATGGCTTCAAATTCATGACAATTTTCCTGCCTCCATTTCCAAAATTCTGGGATTAGAAATGTGAGCCACTATGCTTTGCTTACCTTTCCCTTTAACACATGCATTCTCTCTTACACACTAGAAAAGTATTGTCCAGTAGCAGTATCTGTGGGGATGGAAATAATTTACAGTGTTATTCGATTTAATAGCTACTGGCCATATTTGGATATTGAGACCTTAAAATGTGGCTAATGCTTCTGATAAAAATAAATTTTAACTTTATATATTTAATTTAAATAAGCATTCCTGGGGCTGGAGAGATGGCCTAGCGGTTAAGAGCGCCGACCGCTCTTACAGAGGACCTGGGTTCGATCCCCAGCACCCACATGGCGGCCGAGAGCCGTCTGAAGCTCCAATTCCAGGAGAACTCCAGCTCCAGGGGAATCCGAGACCCTCTTCTGACCTCCGCGGCATTGCACGACACGGGTGCACAGACCTGCATGCAGACAGTACATTCATACACATATAGAAATAAAAAATAAAAATAAAAAAAAATAAATAAATAAGCATTCCTGATTAATGGCTGCTGTGTTAGATAATTGTAGAGTCTTGAGTATAATTTTGATTATTTTTAGTGTTAGCATTATTAGATATTTATATTTTCTCATGACATTTTCAAATATAAATCCACAAGGTAAGCCGAATCTGAATTATCTTTCTACTTATCCCAGATATAAGTGGGTTTTTCCTGTCTTTTTGAGACAGGGTCTCCCTTTAGTCCCAGCTGGACTGGAGCTCACTATGTAAACCAGACTGCCCTTGAATTTACAGAGATCCCCCTGCCTCTGCCTCTCCAGTGCTGGGATTAAAGGTGTGTGCCACGACGCCTGGCCAGATATATTTTCTTAATTGTTCCTTCTAATACTTTATCCTATTGCTGAAAGTTTTCAGCCATTATCAGAAACAAAATTTGTTAAGATAGGCAAAAGCCTAGGTTGATCTTCACTCTGGAAATCCATCGTCCAAGAATGATTCAAGGTCTACTAACTTTATATTGGCTTTCTTTTTTTTTTTTAGTTTTTTTTTTATTTTTATTAAACTTTTTCCATAAGTCATACATCATTTCTCAATTGAATCTAGAGTCGCTTCCCCTTCCATGTCCCCCACCCCACCCGAGTCCCTGCACTCTGTCCTACATGTCTTGCATCTTTTTCTGGGTCTTTCCAGAGTTTTTTTTTTTCTTTCAGTTCTTTTTTTGTTCTCTCCAACTTGTATTGCTACAGTTAAATTGGTTTCCTAACCATTCTAAAATTGTTCTTTATTGCATATATATATATATATATATTCTTAAAACCACACACACACACACACACAAACACACACACACACACACACACACACACACGTATGACAGTATCAACTTCAGTGGCAGAATGCTTGACCAGCAAACATGAGGTCCTAGGTTCAATCCCAGGTCTTGGAAGAAAAAGGACAGAATCAGAATACATTCCTTCAACATTTCAAGGAACTAACTTCTTTTGGAAGTAAACCCAATATTAATCAGTATTATAACAAATTCTTTTAAAAATATTTTACTCATTTTGTGTGTATGAGTGTAATGCCTGCATGTATGTAAGTGCACCTGTGTGGTGTCCTGCAATACCATCAGAGGCCAGGAGAGGACACTGAATCCCCCTGGAACTAGAGTTACGGATGGTTGTTAGCTGCCATATTGGTGCTGAGAATCGAGCTGGGTCCTCTGCAAGAGCATCTGGTGCCTCTAACTATTGACCCATCTCTCCAGGTCCAAGTATTATATCAAATTCTACACAATGTTTAGTTACAGAAAGATACCTAGACATTTTGAAATGTATTTCTGCATGCTTTTCATATATACAAATCAACTTCATTTAGCAAAATTATAATATTACTTTTATGCTTAATTTGTAAAATTCCCAATAGACAAATCTGTAGTTAAAAATGTGTACCTTACTAAAATATACACTTTTAGTCATTTGAATGTTTCAATTTATAAAATTTCAATAGAGAATAATCATACAAAAATAGAAAATGTGAGATATATCTGATGGGTTAGTAGAGTGCTATTTAAAACATCACTTAGTATGTAAGACTTACAATTACCAATTAAAATGGCAAATTCAAAGTTTGGTAAAGTTTTAAGTAAATTTAAAAATAAATAACAAGAATTTCTTAAGGCCACACACATATTTCTCATAATATTGAATATCTTATAATATTTGTAAAAACAAGTAATGATCCAAAAATAAGTAATCCTTAAAAGTATCCCTAATTGCACCTGAAAACCAGCCCAGTATTAACAATATAAAATTATTGTAGCCCTGTTAAAATGTGTTAAGGTAATAAAATTAAGTAATAAAATAAAATATGTTTGCTTAAAAATTATTTCTTTAAAAAAGGAAGGAAAGGGGCACAGATTTTCTTGAACCTCTTTCAACCAGAAATGAAATATTTTAACTAGGGAAATTGTAGGAGACAGCCAGGTGTATAAATCCTTCTGATGCACTGTTAATTTCAAACACTCACCATGATTTAAATATTTGGATGTTTCCGAAATGATATAGCATGAGATCAGGATCAGCTTTGCAAACCTTGGTCATCGCCAGGAAGGACTTTTAACCAGAGCTGCTGTTCTCCAGATATGTAACAACCTTTCTGAATAACAAAGCCTTCCATTGCAAAGAATCCTTGGGGGGAAAGTAGAGGAATTTACAAATTCATCACCAAATTGGTAGCACCATCTGGATGTTTGTGACAGCTAGTTTTCAGTATCACTTGACACAATGTAGAATCACCTGGGATAAGAATTCTAATGGCAATTGTCTAGATCAGATTGGCCTCTCTGTGGGACACTGTCTTGATTGGGATATGGGAAGACCCTGGATGAAACTGGGGCTCTGACTGAACTGCGTTGGAGTAAAAAGGGCTGGCCAAGTACTAAGCACACATTCATTATGTCTCTCTGCTCTTGACTGTGGTTGTGATATCACTGGTTGAGTCAAATTCCTGCAGCATAGACTTCTCCACAATAATGGACTGTAATCTGGAATTGTGACCTAAACAAACCCTTTCTTCCCTGAGTTACTTTAAAAATAGTTTTTATTATTTTATCTTATGTGTGTGACTGTATTGCCTGTGTATATGTAAGTGCACTGGTGTTGTGCAATGCCCAAAGAGGTCAAAAGAGGACATTGGATTCCCCCAAAACTGGAGTTATGGGTGGTTTTTAGCCACCATGTGGGTGCTGGGTACTGAACCCAGGTCCTCTGCAAGAGTAGCCAGTGTTCTTAACTGCTGAGCCATCTCTCCAGCCCCTCTAAGTTAATTTACCTCAGGATATTCTATCATGGCAAAAAATTTAAATAGGACAATATTATTTTTTTGGGGGGGGGTCTTTTCAAGATAGGGTCTCCCTGTAGCCCCAGCTGTCCTGGAACTCATTCTGTCGACCAGTCTGGCCTTGAACTCACAAAGATCTGCCTGCCTAGGATTAAAGGAGTGTGCCACCATGCCGGGCTTAGGACAATATTCTTATGGAACTGACAAATAACCAAATTAATAACACTATGAAGTATGCTTATACTCATGAAACCAAAGGAATGGCGATACAATTTGAATGGATTGCAGCTCTGGTAAGGGAGTACATATGTAGGTGAACAAGTTAAACTGCATGTTAGCGAGGTAATGATGCCCAAGAAGTTTAGGTGGGAAGTTTTGCTTCAGCACTATACTTTTGCAGCTACTAAATTTCAAATGTGTTTTAGGTAGAAAGAAGTAGGAAAGGCAATGTGGAAGTAGAGTCAGTCTCAAGAGAAGAAACATGATCTGTAAACTGGGCAAAATAGATGAGGAGAGTTCAAGAAGTCACAACCAAATTCAGGGATGCTGAGAAACAGCCCAACTTCCAGAGCTGCTCATTGACTCTGCAGCAGAATGCTGAGGCGGAAGAGGAGTGAAGGACTTTTAAGTGTTACAAGCAATTTTATGATGAGTGACCTGTAGTCTTTTTAGAGCTCAGTAACTTAGAACAACAAAGAGAAGGAAGGAAGGGAGGCAATTAGCACTCAAAAGTAATCTGCTGGAGGGTTATGTTTGCTGTTCTAAGAATCTTGTGGCTCATTATGAAATGCATGCATTCAAGTTCAATTCTGTGGTTATTATATAGTTAGAGTCTTAGAACTAGAGGTCATCTTATTTATATCCCAATCTTCTGTAACATCCTTACAGAATGCTTATCCTGTGTTTTATCTGTAGAAAGAGCATCAGAGAACTTAAAAACTGGATGGTTCTCATTTTCAGAGAGTTTTAACTGTAGAAGAATTCTCTGTGGTATCTGGGGAGATGGGTCAGTGGTTAAGAACACTAGAGAGGTCCCTATCACCCATATGATGACTAACAAACATCTCTAAATCAAGTTCCAGGGGATCCACCTCCCTCTTTTGCCTTCTGCAGCCATTGAATGCATATGTATAAATGCAGGCAAAACTTTCATACAGATAAAATAAAAATAAATAGAATTTTAAAAAAATTCTTTCTCTCATTCCATTTATATTATTACCCAAAAGAATTTTTTACTCTTCTTTCCAAGAAAATTTGCTATTCATTACATATCCATTTCTCCTTAATTGCTTTCATTACTGCCCTGCTCCTAACCAGTGGGATTCACCATCTTCTGAGGGACCTGTCCAGTTTTATTTTCAATGTTCTTTTTTAAAAATTAATTTTATTTATATGTATTTTTAGGCATATGAGTGTTTTGTCTACATCTATGTAGGTAATCCATGTACATACAGTGCCCTAAGAGGCCAGAAGAAGGCGTTATATCTGCTGGAGATGAAATTTGTTGTTAGCTACCCTGTATGTGCTGGGAATTGAAGCCAGGTCCTCTGGGAAAACAGCCAGTGTTCTTAAGCACTGAGCCATCTCTCCAGCCCCCTCAGTGTTCTTGCTAGAGGAGGGCTTTTCAGACAATCACCATACCCCAGGTGCTAGGTGATCTAAGTGGAATATGTGATGCTGCGTCTATGGCTTTCTTCTAAGTTCAGCTCACCGTCTTTGGCAGCCACATCATTTGATCAACTCATGTTGACTATGTGACCACCAGCATGACGTTAGCTACAGATGTTTTACAGATAAGGTGCTTCTTTTATATTCCCAGTGTGCTTAGAATATTTATCAAAATCTAATGCTAAGTTTATTAAATGCTTTTTCAGTTACTAAAGTAAGCCTATAATTCTTTTCCTTTATTTTATCAATGAGGCAAACCTCGCTGATGAATTTTACAAATGTTAAAGCAACATTGCAGACCTGGAAGGAATCCAGTTCAGTTTTAATGTGGTGTCTAATTTATGTATTGTTGGATTCCTCTTGCATGTATTTTGTTTCCAATTTTTGCTTTTAACCTCATGAGTAATATTTACCTAAGTTTTCCTCTCCTCTAATCTCTTTGTCAGATTTGAATATTAGGGTCATTCACGGCTCACAAAAATTAGTGGAAGAGTATTCTATTTCATTTGTCTAAAGAAGTTAGTGTGCTAATTCTTCCTCTTATGCCAATGACCCATCTAGTCCCAGGAGATTGGGGAATTTTTTTTCAGTTATTATTTGAGCTTAAAATGACAGAATTAATTTTACTGATAACTATGTTTTTTCACATATTTTGTAATGTTTCAAGAATATTTGTTCTAACTTTACTATTTCATTATTATTTGGGTTTAAATTAGAACTGTTTTTCTAGCTAGCTTAGCTAAATGTTTAATAATTATTTCAACTTTGGTTTTTATCTTACATATGTATTTCTCCTCAGTGTGAGTATAATATATATTCAGTACTTCTTTGTTCAAAATATTTTCTTGTTTCTGCTATGCTATCCTTTATTATATTCATTATATTATATTAATTCCATGTGTATGAGGATGGGTGTGGCTGTGGAGTTAAGAGGACAAATTTCAGTTCTTACCACTATATAGGTACAAGTTAGGGCTGTGCTCAAATCTTCCACCTGATCTCTTTACTTCTTTTTGTATGTATTATTTGAGGCATAATAATTAGTTATCACAAAAACTTAAAACTATTGTTATTCTTATGTTATGTTATTAAGAAATGTCTCCATAATAGAGTAAAATTAAACAAGGAACATGTGAATTCCTAAATATAAAAAAAAAAAGACTGAGAAAAAGATGCAGGACGTTTATGGCAGAGTGCATGATCTGGGGTGGGGTGGGGGAAAGGAAAAGGGGAATATGTATAAATTGAACTGAAAAATGATGTCTGAAATACACAAAACAATAAAAGCATTATATAAAAGAGAAAAGAAAAGAAATGTCTCCTTTATTGCTAGTAATGAACCTTTATTATTATTAGTTTTAGCTAGAGATTTGTGTCCGAGGATGGTTTCAAACTCTCTACATAGCCAAGGATGACCTTGACCTTCTAATTCTCCTTCCTCCAACTCTAAAGTGCTGGGATTTGATGTGAGTGCCATCATATTCAGTTTATGCAGTGCTAAATATTAAACCCAAGGCTTAGCCTATGTTGAGCAAGCACTCTACCCACTGAGCTATATAACCTCATCTCCAGCCCCCAGTAATAATTTTGCCTTTAGTTAGATAATTCTATTCTATATGATAGTCATACAGTTGTACATTTTCAGTTGTTCTTAGCTTAGCAGAATAGTATTAGTTACTTTTATCATTGTTGTGACAAAAATACCCAATAAAAACAACTTAAGGACTTAAGATTTTATTTGGGGTTGCAATTTGAGGATACCATCCATCATGGTGGAGAGTCATAGTAGCTAAAGCAGTTTTGTCAGCAGCAGCAGGAGCACAAAACACTGGCTAGGTTGTGTCTGTAGTAAGGAAGCTGAGAGGAAGGACTCTGAACTGTAGAATGCTGCCACTTTCAGGGCAGATCTTCCTTCTCAGTTAAACCTCTCTGGAAGTACCTTCCCAGTTATACATGGAAGTAGGTCTCCTAGGTGATTTTCAAATCCAGTCAACTATGACTGTCATAAAACCACCCCTTATTAACTTGACAGCCAAACACATTACTTTTAAACCATTACTTTCTACCCCAGAGGCTCGTGACCATCTCATAATGAAAAATATATTGAGTCCAACTTCAAAAGTCCCCATAGTCCTAACAGTTTCAAATCTTTTCAAATATCCAAAATTTCTTCTCTCAGAAACCAAGTTACAAATTTCCAATATGCAATGTTATAGAATAAACGTTCCCTTTTGCAAAATACAAGGTTTCCCCTTAGTATACATTTATCTCTTTTAACAACTACAGATGCTTTGTCTGCAGTCTCTTTGTCTATAACCATAACTCCACTCATTCTCCTTCCCAGGCCAAACTGCATGTTTTCATAGCAGCATGATCCACTTGCTGCTTTCTTCCATTGTAAACTTGTCTAAGACCAGTGATCAGACACTGAAAGCTCTGCCATCTTGAAACTTCTTTCCCCAAATACATTAGTCTATTACTTTTGAATTCAGCCTCATTGAAGTTCTCAGGACATGAGCAGAATGCAGCCAGAATATAACATGAAAGGCCTCTAGCTCAATACCTGGCAGAGTCCATGTTCTCCTCTTAAACTTCATGAGTGCACTCTTTGCCATCTGACATTCTTTTGGCATTCTAGCTTTTCAAACTTCTGCCATAATGGTCCATTAACCTTTACTTATAGTATTCTAAGGAGTTTCTAACCTGCCAGTCCAAAACCTTTCAAATTTCTCCCAGAAACCAATTCTACTAGCCCATGATTACATGGTCTGGTTATTACCTCAATGGCCGACTTGCTAGTACCAATTTTTCCCCATATGTCACTTTTCTCAGTGTTGTGACAAAATATCTGACAAAATAGCAGAAGAAATGGTTTATTTTGGCTCAGAGATTGGGGTACAGTCCATCACAGCTGGAAGATGTGGTAGTGAGAGTGGCTCTATCAGTGGCGGCCCCATCACGAAGCAGCTGTTCACTTCATCTCCCAGGGAAGATGCATATGCATAGTTCATTCTCTTATTTTTGCTCAGTCTAGGATCAACCTTATCCACTCACTTTTGGGGTAGGTCTTCCTTCCCTCATTAGTCAAGAGAGATCTCTCTCTTGAAACAAGCTCACAGATATGCCCAGAGGTGTGTATCCTAGGTGATGTAAAATCTAATCAACAATAAATGTTAATAATCACAAAGGAATATCTTTATTCCATTACTTAAGTTTCAATTATTTCATATTCTTATGTCAGTTATTCTTATAAAAGCATATGGGTAGCCTGGCGTGGTGGCGCACGCCTTTAATCCTAGCACTTGGGAGGCAGAGGCAGGCGGATCTTTGTGAGTTCAAGGCCAACCTGGTCTACAGAGTGAGTTCCAGGACAGCTGAGACTACAGGGAGACCCTGTCTCAAAAAGACAAAAAAAAAAAAAAAAAAAAGAAAAGCATATTTTTTTTTCTTACTTCAGTATAATCATTGCCTTTGTATTACATAATTTAGTTATTTTTATTACAAATATCAATGTTTAATCTACTATTTTACTATGATTTCCTATTTCCCTACTCTATTAGTTTTTCGTCCCATTCTTGCCATATTTCAGGCTATTTCTTTTCTTCCATATCTTTTTTTTTTACTGGTTTGCAATTGAAATGATATTTTGTTAGTTCTTATCCCAGAGACTATAATATGTACCTTTGACTTATCAAAATCTTATGTTCGATTCTGCTTCTGAACAAAATTGAATAACACAAACTAAATATAATCCCTCACCTGAAAAAGGTTGATAATAAAATACACAACATCAAGAGTGAAAAGGAGCTCTAAAGTGCTGAGACAAAGAACTCAAACACTCTGATATCTGAAGGGCCAGAACCCAGTGAAGTAAACTGTATTTACTTCTTTTACTGACAAGAAAAGACTTTTTGTACTATAATTCAGACAGGGGAAACCCAGAGAGAGCCTTAGTGTATTTGAGTTGTAGGACTAGCAAAGGAATCACAAATTACTAGACAATGTAAATCAGACCACTAAAGAACAGAATTACTTAAAGAGGGAATTCCAGAAATCTGCAAGTGGTTTCCCTCAAAAATTCAGTTTGTTGATCAACACAAGCGTTTAAGGAAACTGCTCAAGATCAGAGAAAGAAGCACCCAAAATATTAGAAAGAGCAGTTCTGCCTAAATCTCCAGGGGCAGGAATAATGGCTGTTCCCAAAAGTCAAAGTGGAAAATATCATGAATCATTGATTAGGTTAGCAGAGAAGACTGATTAACCACAAAAGGAGCCCCAAACAAACCCACCTGATTCCCAATAACTTAGCTAAATCCAAGAACAAAGCACAAGAAAATGCATAGGAAGACAAAATATCCAGTAGCTGAAAAGGAGAGATAGCCAGTGATTGATACTGAATAAAAAGTTGCAGGCCTACAAAGAAGCAGAAAAACTGAATATTCCATGAAAAGAAAATTCAGTCAGTTGAACTGAGCTCTGATATGAGAAAATTAATAGAATTGATAGAAATTTTGTTTTAAAGTGGTTCTTGTGCTAAGAGAAAGATTGTACTTAAGGCATGAAAGTCTCCCACCGCTAACTGAGGAGCTATGGACAGCTGATGGATTCTAGGGGATGGAGAGTCAGTTTTCTTTGGCTGTTGTTCCTGGTAGGTAGACCATGCTCCAGTGGTCGGGTGTTGACAAGAAAAAAGAGGACATGAAGTTGGCAGAGTGACAGGGTTGGATCTAGGAGGATTTAGGGGGAGGAGTAGCAAATAGATCAAAATACATTGTATGCACATATGAAATTCTCAAGCAATTAATAAAAAATTATATTTAAAAAATAATACATGATAATAAAATAATATATATGATATATAGAATATAGAATATAGAATAATAAAAAAATATACAAAAATAGGGGCTGGAGAGATGGCCTAGCGGTTAGGAGCGCCGACCGCTCTTACAGAGGACCCGGGTTCGATCCCCAGCACCCACATGGCGGCCGAGAGCCGTCTGAAACTCCAATTCCAGGAGAACTCCAGTTCCAGGGGAATCCGAGACCCTCTTCTGACCTCCGCGGCATTGCACGACACGGGTGCACAGACCTGCATGCAGACAGTACATTGATACACATACCGAAATAAATAAAATAAAAATAAAAAATTTATAAAAAAATACAAAAATATATTAAAAAATAATACTACTCCAATACAACTGGCTAAGATCAAGAATACAAAAGACACCAAATGCTGGAGAGGTTGTGGGGAAAGGGGAACACTCATCCACTAATGGTGGGAATGTAAACTCGTACAACCATTATGGAAAGCAGTGTGGAGAACCCTTAAAAGACTCAAAATGAGCCTACCACCTGACCCAGCCGTACCACTCCTGGGTATATACCCCAAAGATTCATCCTACTGCAAAGATACATGCACATCCATGTTTATTGCAACTCTTTTCACAATAGTGAAGAGCTGGAACTGACCGAAATGCCCCTCAAGTGACAAGTGGGTGACAAAAATGTGGTACATCTACACAATGGAGTACTACTACTCAGTGGTAAAGAAAGAAGACAACATGAAATTTGCAGGTAAATGGATGGAACTGGAAGCCATTATGCTAAGTGAAGTAACACAGTCCCAGAAAAACAAGCAGCAAATGGTCTCCCTCATTTATGAATGCTAACACCAAATCCTCAGATGAAAGGCAAGCTGGACAACATTATTGTTATATTTCTGTTTATCTGAAAGCAACTATGTTGTTATAATGTAAATCTCTTAATGGGCTCTAGAATCAATCCACCACTTACTTTCAGACTCTGTAATTACTGTATATGAGAGGAAAGTATGTATTCATATTTTAGAGTAATATAAAATGAAAGGAGGAAAATGTGAATTCCTAAACATAAAAAAAAAGGTGAGAGAAAGATGCAGGACAGTTATAGCAGAATGCATGATCTGGGGTGGGGTGGAGGGAAGGGAAAGGGGAATATGTCCAAACTGAACTGAGAAATGATGTCTAAAATACAGAAAACATCAATAAAAGCATTACAAAAAATAATAATACATGGGGTGGGGTGGAGTGGAGTGTAGCTCATAAGTAGAAAACTTGATGAGCATGTACAAGATCCTGCGTTCAGTGCCAAGTAAAGAAAGAAAAATAAATAAGAAATTAAATTTATGTAAGTATAAATCAGTTATTTTGAGATAAATATGCACTACATTAAACTAATGGCAGATTAGGCATTGCAGAAGAAAATATCAGCCAGTCTGAAGATCTAAGAATTTGAATGTAATATCCAAAATGAAAGAGAAAAAGGTGACAAAAGCTACAGATTATGATCAATGTACAGTGGACTTTGAGAAAACTTTGTGTGTCAAATATACATGTAATTGGAATCTAAAAGAAGAGAAAAAGGATGAGAAAAGAGTAGTTGAATAATAGTGATCCCCCCAAATGTAATGAAACTACAACCCCACAATTTTTTGTGGGGAGGGAGACAAAGTCTCTCTATAGTCCCAGCTGGCCTGTAAATCTTCACATAGACAAGATCCAACCGGCCTCCACCTCCCAAGTACTGGGACTAAAGGTGTTGCTACCACAACTGGATTTAACCACAGATTCTTGAAACGCAACAGAAAAGAAATACAACACTTATAAACAAAGTATGCTAAGACCCATACACAATAATCACATTGTGTATACTTACCTGGCAGGGGAGATACCATGATCAATAATCACATTGTGATTTTAGTGTTAAAGAGAAAAATTCTAAAAGCAAGGAAGAACAAAGGAATAAAACTAAAAATGCCTAAAGATTCCTCTTTGCTGACAATGCATGCTCTAATGCAAGGACATGAAAGGAAATAAATGAAACATCCTATCCTATAATTTTGTCACAGTAGAAATATATTTAATAAGCAAACATGAAGCAAAGGGAGCTCATATCTACTTGATAGAGTTGGTCATTGATCAACCTGTATTACAAAAATATTGAAGTTCAAAGTTCTTGCTTCAAATTCCAGCCCCCCCCCCAACAAAATTCATATATATTAAAGAAGGGTTTTTAAAGTGGGAAGAAAATAACAGGTGAAAACTTGTTATTTGATTTCACAAAGAAATGAAAAGGACCAAAATGATAGCCAGGTAAGTAAACATTAAGCACTTCTTATTTAACACACTTAAGTATAACTGAAAAAAAGCAAAATTAAGAACGCGTTTTAGGGTTTGCCATACATGCAAAATAAAACATATGGCAGCAACGGCCAAAAGCTAAAACAGGAAAAAGGTCCATATAAACATACATGTGAAGAAACTGGTCTAGAATCTATAGGTTCTTTACATGAATACAACTCTACTGTTAAAAGGTGAATCTCTAAACATCTTTTAGAACTAACCTATAGTTTATTTTCAGACACCATTTTTTGGAATATGTGTGGACTGTATACATGCTTATTTTGGAGTAATATAAAATTAAAGGGAGCAACATCAAAAAAGACTTGTTTAAAGAACTGACTGAAACAGTAAACTTTTGCCCAAGTAGTAAACTTCTACATGGAAAGATGTTTAAAAAGACAGAAAAAGATGCAAAACATGTATGGAAGAATGCATGAACTCTGGCGGAGTGAGAGGCATGGAATGGGGAATGGGTCTAAATTTGATTAAGAAATGTTATATGAAATGTTATATGAAATGTTATATGAAATGTTATATGAAATGAGCAAAAGTTCAGTAACAAATTAAGGAAAAAAAGGATCTATAGGTTCTAGCATACTGTGGAATAACAAAACAAAGAGCTAGTGTTACACAGTTAAAAGGCCAACCAAAAAAGAGGCAATAGAATTTTTTGATCAAAAATATTAGGAAAATAAGAGCAAGAGAGAAGAAAAAGCAGATGGGAGAGAACCAAAGTTGTAGCCTTTTTGGTGTGCAATCAAATGTTTAGTGAACTCAAAAGGCCAATTTTTGGTTTTCTGATGCTCTGTTGTCAGAAAAAATACTAATAATTTTAAGCAAGAGCCATACCATTTCAAATTAAGATGGGTCCTGAAAATTACATAAGCAGTCATATTCTACTTGTCCTACTCAAGACAAGCTAAATGACAAATAGCAAGATGGCAGATTTAAATGAAACAACATTAATAATAATGCAATATAAATGGTCTAAATAGTTGAAAGATGCATATTGTCAGGTTGAGTTCAAAAGCAAGACACAATCATCTACTACTTGCAAGAAAAAATTCTATGTGCTAATGACACATAGAAATGAGAAAAGATATATAATGTAATATGAATAGAAAGAACTCTAGATTTGGAATATTAATATTAGAGAGATAAACAGAGTTCAGAAGAAGAAATAGTAGCAGAGATGAACAAGATTGTCTCATAATGATGAGCAGCAACCAAAGAAAATTGAAAATACATGAAGCAAAAGCTGATAATAAGTGACAAGAATAAATTTATGACTTTAATCAGATTTTAGTCAGAGATAATTGGTAGAAATATCAGTTGACAGAATTAGTTCTGATACAGATGAATAGATGATTTAACACTTTGAGATAATATTCCTGACATCTATGAAACACTCCACCTAGTTACCGAATATGCATTCTTTTCAAGTGCACATGGTACTTTTACTATGATAACTTTTGAGCTGGTAAAAAGTTATAAGTAGATGCTGAAGAGAGGGCTCAGCAGTAAAAAACACTAGGTAAAAGCAGAAACCCAGGGTTTGGTTCTTAACACCCACATGGCTAATAACCACCTAGTTCTAGCAGATCTGACAGGACTGGGCTTTTAGACACATGGGTAAAACATTTATAAAGTAGAAAACAATTTTTAAGTTTACAAATACATTTTCAAATGTTTTAAGTCATATATGTACAAGTATCTCTGTGATATGCTGACTTAGAATCCTTCAGATATACACCCCAGTTCTATTGTGGTCAAATAACATATACATTTTACTTTACTTTCTTTGTTACATCTATCCATCTACAAAATGGGAATTTTTATGGCAAAAACATAGGGACAGCAACAAACCCAAACTCTTTCAACTGAATTTCAGATTTTGAGATAAGCTGAATCAAAGATGGTGTCATCACTGTGAATTCTTTCCACTTCCTTTTTCCTTTCTTTGTGTGTGTCTAGATGCACATGCACATATGTTTTCACATGTCTGTGGAGGTCAGAGGTTGGTATCCGATCTCTTCACCTTATTTTTTAGGTGATCTCCATTTCACTTTTTGAGACATAGTCTCTTACTGAACCTGGACTTGAATAGCTTATCTAGACTGTCCACACCCCAATGATAGGATTGTGCACTCATGCTGTTGTAACTCACTTTTTATGTGGCTACTGAGGATGGACCTCAGGTCCTCAGGCTTATTTCACAAGCACTTTACTGTTCGATCCATCTCCCCACTCCATTTTTTTTTCCTTTTTAATATATAATTTTTCAGAGCACTCACCCACGTTGGCTCTCCAATAACTACTGATTCTCCCATCCACACCTTTCATACCAACAAATACAGTCAGGACAACAAGACTCCATTCTCTAAACCAAAGCTCCTTAAATCCCCATAAGGAGTTGTGAAACTAAATATGGGATCACAGAAAAAAATTGGGCAACAGTAAAAGGTTTCTGAATATACAGTGAACAGAATCCAATTCAAAATCAAATGTCCAGTGAATCTGAGGTGTTTGGGTAGTGTCTGCCTGTGCTGCACTGAGCATCTTCACTGCTGCATTGATTCTAAATGCACAGCATGTGTATTGTTTTACTGTGTATTGTCTGATGCCACTCAGTACCAACTGCCTGTAATACCTTAGCACTGATTTAAGACTTCTGTCTGTCATAAATTACAGTATTTTTACTATATCCGCAAAGTTTTTAACTCTTATGGAAACATCATGTAAGCCAGGTATGGAGCTACATGCCTTTAATCCCAGGACTTGGGAGGAGAAGCAGGTAGATCTGTTTGAGTTCAAGATCAGCCTGGTCTATATATCTAGTTCCAGGCCAGCTGGAGCTAAAAGGGAAACCCTGTCTCAAAAAAGACAAAAAAAAAAAAAAAGAAAAAAGAAAAGAAAAAGTATCATTTAATTACAAAAACAGATTTTTAATGTTTTCTGCTATTATTCCTCAGTATATAAGAATCAGTTTAGTATGCATTTGGATTGTTTTACATGATTAAGCATATCTACCTCAATAATAACATGCAATTTTTCCTCATCTTTAATAAATGGTAAAATTCTATGTATACCAAAAATTGTTTTAAAGTAATCTTTTTATGATTTAATACCAATATTTTCTTTACTCACATACCTGGGGTTGTATAAAAATTTCTAAGATGAACGAGATTACAAATAGAAAAAACTTACGAAGTCTTGCTCTGTTGATGGGCTGTTGGGATGCAAAAGAGAAAAGGGATATCTAAATATGATTAAGATGTATTATATGAAATCCACAAACTTCAATAAAATATATTCAAAATGTCAAACACACACACAAAGAAATCCTGTCTAGACTTAGAGGTCTTTCTACCTCTAAAATCACTCAATATTTTGAAGCCATTGTTGCTTCTGGAAGTTTGAATTATTTTCTTATTTAGTTTTTAACTGTTTCTTATCTAGTTTTCAACTGTTTTCATAGAAATGTTAGTTAGTATATGTTAGATAACCATTACTAGAAGTATAAATCTGTGTCTTCTCATAACAGCATTCAAGCCCCTATTTCATTCCCATTATCCACTCAAACAGCTCTTCTCAAGGATACTGCCGATTCCAAACTGGCAGTTCCAATGGCCAACAACTAGTTCTCATGACCTTTCAGCAATATCTGGTATGAATAGTCAAAAGTTTTCCTGTTCATGTAGCTCCTGAAACATGTCAGTTACTTGGGTTTCTCCTCCTTTAGTCTGGTGCTGCTTCCCAAGACCTGTCCTAAAATCTCTTCCTTGAACACCCTCTCCATCAGAGCGATGAGGTGTAAACCACTCCAAGACCTCCCTTCTCTATTCTGACTTCCTCAGTGTTGGTCCAGCAGTTCAAATAATACGTCTTCATTCTCAAATATTATGAATCAAATCCTAAACCTAAAATTACAGAAACGTTTCTCTTTCATCTCTCCTTAAAAATTCTCTAAGCCTTATGTTTTGGCTAGCTTGCTTTCAAAAAGTATTATGGAGCCACCAAGATGAGTCAACAGTTTAAGGTGCTTGGCATCAACCTTGGTTACCTGAGTTTGGTTGCTGGGACCCACACAGTGGAGGAAAGAACCAACTCCTCAAAGTTGTCCTTTGACTTCCACGCATGCACCATGGTACATGAGCACCCACGCACATATAAATAAATAAGTAAATAAATAAATGTAATAATTTTAAGAGTATATGTACACATTCAAAGTAAAATTAAGTCCTTAAATGATCTTGATATTTACAAGTTTTATTTCTAATAAAAGAATAAGAAGTCATATTTAGAGAAATTAAAGGCAAATCATTTATTACAGATTCTGATTTTCACCTATGTGTTATATGCCAAGTTACCGATGCATTTTTTTATTAATTTTATTTATTTCTGTATGTGTATGAATGTACTGTCTGCATGTAGGTTTGTGTACCCGTGTCATGCAATGCCGCGGAGGTCAGAAGAAGGTCTTGGATTCCCCTGGAACTGGAGTTCTCCTGGAATTGGAGTTTCAGACGGTTCTCGGCCGCCATATGGGTGTGGGGATCGAACCCGGGTCCTCTGCAAGAGCGGTCGGCGCTCTTAACCGCTAGGCCATCTCTCCAGCCCGCGATGCTACCACCCTGAACGCGCCCGATCTTGTCCGATGCATTTTTCTTAGAGAACATAAGAGGTCTTTTGAAATTAACACGTGAATCTCCCGAGAGCAGCTCAGGCAAGAGCAGGTAGGCAGACAGCAGCTGAGTGCTTCTGCAAAGCTGATTGTTGATTGATTTCATCTAGTTAATCCTTTAATCCAGTTGTTTTTGGCTTGGTTGGCTTTTGTGGCTCTGGGGGCGGAGTTATCCTCCCAGCAGTTATTAAAGGTGGGGTTGTGTGAGTCTATCTGAGATCTCCCCAGAGCAGCTCAGGCAAGCACAGGTGCCAGGGCGTGTGCTAAAGAGCCCGTCCACAGTCAGAGCCCCCCACCCAACTGAGATTACAAGGCATCTGAAGAAGACAAGCAAAGCAAGCCTTCAACACAGTGAAGAGGCATTTAGGACCTACATCAGAATACAGGCAAGGAGAAGCCCACATGCCAGGAACACAAGAAGAGACAACACAGGAAAGGGGGGCCACACCAAGCTCTACCAACCCTATGGAAGATTCCTACAGTGGGATCCCCATGAGGATGGTCCAGGACACAGATATCAGAAATACAATTAGGAACATATTTAAAGAACTGCAACATTATAAAGAGCAAATCAAAGAACTAAGAAAAGAGAATGAAGAACTCAAGAAGGACCTAGAGAGAGAGAATGACAAACTCCGGAAGGAACTGGAAACACCGAAAATATCCCAGGCTGAAAAAGATAAGGAAACCAAACAGTGAAGCAAAGAACTACAGGAAGAGATTGAGAAGCTCCAAAAAGAAGTAGAAATACTAAAGAAATCAGAAGAGGAAATGAAAAAGGAAATCAAACACTCATCCAATCAAGAGGAAAGGAGTGGAAAAAGCCTCAGAAGCAGAATGGAGGAAGCAGAACAAAGAATATCAGACCTGGAAGATAAC